>JBAMBJ010002268.1:0-141317 GCA_037043495.1 Drosophila recens | reverse complement strand
TAAAGGTAACATAAACTGAAGGGGGAGAAAAGAGTCGCTGTGTTATGCGTAGTACCCCATGTATTCATTCCGCATATCCGTGATAGTCGCTGTGGTTGTTCTTTTCTCTTGTTGTTGTTGTTGCTGGCCCGCCGTCGTCGTCGACATTCCTTATATCATTTTTTTCACTCATTCCCTTTTTGTTGTTGTTGTTGTTGTCGTGTGTTTTTCTGTGTGTGTGTGCAGCTACATACATAGATACTCAAGATCCCACAAAGAGCATATGTTTCCCCCATACATACATATATGTATTTGGGTCAATGCCAAGGTCATTGCTGTTGCTTGCGGGCTATTCACTTTTATTTTATTTCATTTTATTTTATATATGCCGTGCTAACAATTGGAACATGGTCTTGATTCTCTCATGCCCATCTTTAAAATGCTTGGTGGTAGGCCTCAACAAAAGAATCTCTTGCCAATTTGTTTGGCACAAGCGTATTAAATATTGTTGACTGCAGTCTTAATTCGTGCTCTGTTTGTACTTTCAAAAAAACCAAAATAAATAATAAATATCACAATTACTTAAGAATTGTTAATTGTGTTTGCAGCCATTGCACCGAAACGGTCGATTTTTCAATTCCGCTTCATTTGTTGTTTGTATTCTGTTGGTGCAATGCATTTCTGTCTGTATGATTCGCTGCGCTTTTTTATTCATACACATTTCGACGGCCCACGAAGCGTAATGATTGGTTTCGAAGTGTTGAAAGTCGGTCGACTGCACAAATTGGTTAAAGAGTGTGCTAACGAGCGTAATTTTTAATAAAAAATGTTTAAAACTGATGTTTATTTATATTTCAGTACGCTAAAAATCTATTGTAAAAGTTTCAAAAGTGAATATTAATTGCTAACTAAGAGAAAAATATAGAACAGCCATTTCTGCAATCATCACAAATCTACATAAATATTATGCCATTCTCAAAAAGAACTCTCCTCTTTTTTAACGATATTTTTAAGCACATGGAGTTTTGCAAGCTGTTTAGTCACGTTTTACTCCAATAATGCTGGAATATTTTATTTAAAATGCTAAAGCCTTAAAGTTAACGAAATGAAGAGTCTTATTTTTGTTTTGTTTTTTTTTTCTTGGGGTTTTTGTTTTTGCAAGATCTTTGGCGGTCTTTTTTGTCTGAGCACATAGACGACGCCACAGCCACGCAAACTTGAGTTTTGCTCATAAAATTCAAGTGGGCACAAGCGAACATACAGTCGCCTGCTTACAGATACAGATACATTTTGAAATACAGATACAATAAAGCGCGCACACACCCAGAAATAACTAATGAATGTTCACCATTTGCGGTTGGGCTTTCAACGGACTGGCGCTGTTTTTACTGCTGCTGCTGCTCGCGCTCTCTGCTTGTTGTCCTCGGTTGTGTTTGTGTCTATGTATGTATGTGTATTTCTGTGTGTATGATGCAAATGGAGAGCCAACCAATTGAGAGAGAGAGAGAGAGAGTAACTGACACTACTATCTCAACCAAGCTAAATGGCAATCTTTCTGCATATGCTCTTTGTGAATCAACAAAACTCTTTGCTTTCAAATGCATCACCTTGTTTATACCCTGTACTAACAAAGCTGCTAGTAAAGGGTATAATTACATTCCCACATATTATGTACAATCGCAAATAACAGAGTACCGTCTGTTCGATCATTATTGCATTGAGTACTTGTTAAATGTTAACGTTGTCGAACAACAGTTTGCTCAACAGTTTGATACCCCGCGTTTATCAATCTTGTTAAGATTATTCTTACAAAGCATTGCACTTACAATTCCACAAAATATATGAGTGCCTACTTAAGATATAAGACTTAAAAAATACGTTAAAAATAAGTTTCTTAAAAATTTTATTTTAAATGTGAAATTTTGATTTGAGTTGATTTTACCAAAATGAGAAACAAGAATTATGAGCACTGTTTCTATCTCAATTATAAAGTTTCCAAAATGTTTGTTTACTTAAATATTTGTTTTTCCCTAATTCCGTACAGTGTTTTTTATTTTTAAATTTAATTAACTGACAAAATAAAAAATGTACACATTTTGATTTGCAAAAGTATAAAGTACTAAGTTTTATTTAAAGTTTATTATTAAAAAAATAGGTAAAAAACTAAATAGCGAAAACCATTGGGCTTCTTAATTATAATACAGTCGAACTTCTCTAACTCGAACTTCCCTAACTCGAAGTCTCTCTAACTCGAACAAAATCGAGTGGCAATACTAGGCAAATTTCATACAATTCTACTTCCCTAACTCGAAGTCTCCCTAACTCGAACCTTTTTCGTGGATATTGGTGATTCGAGTTAGGGAAGTTTAAAACCCAAAAAGGAAAACAACATTATTTCTTGTCAAAGAAATTACTTGTCTCACTGTATATTTTTTCTAGTCTGAAAATTGTCAAAAAGTCAAACCACCACTCAACATTTTTAGCAAATTTTCCATATTTAGCAAATATGTTTTTAAAATATTAAAATAATATAACTTCAAGCTGAAATGTAGCGTTTACTATACCCTAGTTTTATTACTTAATTCTTCATTTTTGTATCCACAATTGCGTGCACATATTGTGTTATTGTTGTTATTCGCGCACACATATAAAAATACATGCACACATGTTTGTTATAAATGATTTCTTTGTGGTCGTTGTTGGTTGTTCCCGCAGTGCCTGTTTTTCTTTCCAAGTAATTTTTCTACATGCCGGCAAGCTTACATACACACACACAAACACACGCAGATGTTCATGCGAGAGAGACATACACTCTCATGCACACACACACATTCAACTACAAACGTGAGCCGCCTTCATCTTGAGCAACGTGGCCCCATCGTTCATATAAAACATTATAGCAGGCTTTTTTAGCTTTGCCTTCTTCTGACTGCCACTGGTGGCTTTGCTATTCTCGTCATCAACGCGCCGCAGTCGCTGTCGCTGTGCCGATGCCACTCAAGTATATTCCATGCCTGGCTCCCCACACCCGCCCCTCTCTCTCTCTCACTTACTGCACACACTACACATTCCCCCAAGCATACAATCTACCCATACACTTAACACTCGAAGCTCTTGCTTGTGCTCTGTGCATGGCACGAAAACGAATGACGAGAGCAGAGAAACGAGCAAAAAACGAATGGCTGACTGGCGCTGCTGCTGGTGCTGGCAGCGCTGCCTCTGCCTCTGCTGCTGCTGTCGTTTTCGTTGCCGTTGCCGTTGCCATTGCTTATTTCATTTTATTATATTCCAACGTTAAATGTGTGCGCTGTGTCTGCGATTCGCTGTATGCCAGGCAGGGTATGTATGTATGTATTTATGTATGTCTGTTTTTGTGTGTTCCCGTTCACGTTGTTGTTTCTTATCTACGTCTTTGTCATCGTACGTTCGCTCACTCAAAGCGCGCCATAACTACCACTGCCACATCTCCAATCCGGGCCCCTTTGAACGCTTCGAGTTGCAGTTCGCGTCGACTTTGTCGTTATTTCGTTCCACATAGCTTTTACTCTTGCTGTTCTGTTGTTGTTGTTGTTATTGTTGTGCGCTTTGACTTTGCCGTTGCCGTTGCTGTTCCCGTCAGTTCATCGTACATTTCATTTCACTTCACTTAATTTCTCAGATACCAAAACGAACAGAGCGCGTTGTATTTTCTTGATGTTGCTGTTGCCCGGCATCCTCCCCTTTACCTCTCTCTCTCAATCTCCCTCCCTCCCTCTCTCTTCATCATCATCAGTCCGTCCAATCGACAATGTTGATCCCGCGCCGTTCGTTTTTCTCTGCGACTCGAATTGCTGTCGGCTTAAGTCACTGTGTTTGCCGCACACACACAAACATAGCTACATAATATGTATGTATGTATGTATTTGTTGTATTCATATTCGTATACGTGCTCCCTTGAGCTTTTTCTTGGTCTTTCATTTTTGTGCTTATAGCAAGCAGAGACGACGGCAAACTCAGGCTACAGTCGACCGTTTAGAATTATTGCTTGGAGACTGAGTTCTGCTGATATTCTAAGCTAGATTTGGTGTCTATGATTTCATTGCGCATCGGCTCCTTGAAGAGCGGCTTTTGGAATAGTTTGAAAAGAGATGAGATAACTTATTGCCATAGATATTTGTTTGTTTGTTTGTTTGCTTTATTAGTCTGACAACAAAAGACCAAAAAGGTCGTCTATGAAATGCCCATTTGGGCGGTGGGCACGAAATCTGAATTCGGGAGCACTACAACAGCAACCCTATTAGAGTTTACCTAAGTTGAGAGCAGCCGCTGCTCCCGGAGCCACTGCTCCCGGAGCCACTGCATGCCCACCGCTGTTTTAAAGAGATATTTAGTAACTTAAGATCTTTTTTTTGATTATCATAAAACAATTCATGCTCAATCTGTAACCATTTATTTAACAAATCTATTTACCTATCGCACTTCTTGTTTGTTTTCTTAATGCAGGAGTTGATTGGACAAAATAGCAACGACAGTTCGAGTGGCGGTGCACACAGTGGCATGGGTTCTGGTCCACCGGGCACGCCGAATCCACAGCAAGTCATGAGGCCCACACCCTCGCCAACTGGCTCATCCGGCTCCAGATCTATGTCTCCTGCCGTGGGTATGTAGCTAAATAGCATAGAAGATTTTGTTTAAATAGTGCGTTGCAATTAACCAATTTTATATCAATTCAGCACAAAATCATCCAATCTCGCGACCGGCGAGCAATCAGTCAAGCAGTGGGGGTCCAATGCAGCAACCAACTGTGGTCGCCGGTCCGCCGCCGATGCCGCCGCACGGTCTACCAGGTGGGCCACCATCTCAGCAGCAATCTCAGCAGCAGCAGCAGGCTTCAAACTCGGCATCGTCGGCCAGCAATTCGCCACAGCAGACGCCGCCACCAGCCCCGCCGCCAAACCAAAATGTCAATAATATGGCAACGCCACCGCCGCCGCCGCAAGGGTCGACAGGTGGTTATCCCATTCCACAGCATATGCATGGCAGTTACAAGATGGGTGGACCAGGACAAAGTCCCGGCGCTCAAGGATATCCTCCACAACAATATCCACAAGGTATGAACCAAGGCATGCCATCTCAACTTTCACAAACAATATCCGAATCAATTTCGATTAGAATTACTAATCAATTAGATTATTTTTGGAAATAATCGTAGTGACTATATAATTCACTGTTGAAAATATGTGATTATTTAATGATTACGATTACAAAAAATCAGAAACAATATAAAATATTTACAATTATTCAAAAATATTCAGAAATAATCAAAAATAATCTTTTTGAGTACTCGGATTATTTCTGATTTGTTTCTGATTATTTTGGCTACTTTGATTGTGAAAATTTTAAATAATTAGATTTTTACTAAAAAGTTATAAATAATCAGAAATAATCAAAAATAATCAGAAATAATCAGAAAAAAATTAAAAATAATTCGAATTCTCAAAAAGATTAATTTTTATTATTTCTGATTATTTTTGAATAATTCTAATAATTTTACAGTCGAACTTCCCTAACTCGAACTTCCCTAACTCGAAGTCTCTCTAACTCGAACAAAACGAAGTGGCAATACTACGCAAATTTCATACAATTCTACTTCCCTAACTCGAAGTCTCCCTAACTCGAACTTTTTTCGTGGATAATGGTGATTCGAGTTAGGGAAGTTCGACTGTAGATTATTTTTGATTTCTTGTAATCGTAATCATTAAATAATTGGGGAAAACCGAAAAAAATCGTAATTTAATTATTAGTTCGACATTTAAACAAAAATAATCTAATTACTAATGATAATGATTATTAATCATTATTGAACAGCTATGATCTGAATAATAATGCAATTAATTTGTGTTTTTTTTTCATTAGGCAATTACCCGCCACGCCCACAATATCCGGGGGGCGCATATGCAACTGGGCCACCACCTCCGCCATCCAGCCAAGCCGCTGGCGGAGCCAACAACATGTCATCCGGCGCACAAACTGGCTACCCTCGATCAATGCCCAATCACAGTGGTGGCAGCCCCCATCCGCAGTATCCGCCATATCAGTGGGTGCCGCCGTCGCCGCAGCAAACAGTGCCTGGCGTTGGATCGGGACAAATTGGTGCTTCTATGGGCAATCATGTGCAAGGCAAGGGTACACCACCGCCAGTGGGACCGCCACCACCACAGGGCAGTGGCTCGCCACGCCCATTAAACTATCTGAAGCAGCATTTACAGCACAAAGGTGGCTACGGTGCCAACCCGGCGGCGGGACCACAGCCCCAAGGCTACGGCAATGGACCGACTGGCATGCATCCGGCAATGCCCATGGGTCCACCGCATCATATGGGTCCGCCGCAGAGTATGGGACCACCCACCAGCACGCCGCCCCAATCAATGCTGGGCGCGCAGCCTGGTGGTGGTGGCAGCGACAGTGGCCCAGAGCATATATCCCAGGACAATGGCATCAGCTCGTCGGGGCCGTCACCAGCCTCGGGACTGCATGCTGTTACCGCGGTGGTTACAACTGGCCCAGATGGTACACCAATGGATGATGTTAGTCAACAGAGCACGCTCTCGAATGCTTCAGCTGGTAAGACGATCAACAAACTAATTCTGTTAGAGGTGGAGAGCTATCGATAGTCGGCGTCATCGATAGCCGACGATAGTAATTTCAAAACCATCGATTGTCGACGATAGTGCTATCGATAGTTGACGATAGTCCCGGAAATTTTTTGACGTTACATAAGAAAATAATAGCTTTTTGTACAATTTATACATATTTGGAAAGGTCATTTAAATTCCGTTTGAAGAATGCAAAACTTTCCTTTACTCATGAGGCACCCATTGAAAAATTCGAATTTTTGTAAACGTTTACTCTTCAACTTTTTTCCTCGGTCTAAGAAATTTACAAAAATTTCTTCGCTAGTATCTTTTATGATATTTTGAAAATAGCTAACAAGCAACTTTTTGTATGACAAAGGAGGAAAAAGGAGTTAAAATAGTAAATTTTAGCTGTTTTCAAACTATCGATAGTACTTCGGGCACTATCGAACGTGGGTGGCTGCTATCGATGGTAGCTCGATAGCGCCCAACCATCGTTAGTTTCGATAGTTCTCCCCATCTAAATTCAGTTATATGTGTAATATTAATTGATTTTTTTAATTGTATTGCAGCTTCTGGCGAAGATCCACAATGTACAACACCAAAGTCGCGCAAACATGATCCATATAGCCAAAGTCATTTAGCACCACCAAGCACTTCGCCACATCCCGTTGTCATGCATGGAGGCGGTGGTCCGTCTGGCGAGGAGTACGATATGAATTCACCACCTAATTGGCCACGTCCAGCTGCTAGTTCGGTATGAATATTTGAATTTAATCGATTGAAATGTGAATTAACTTTTTTACACTGACTCACAGCAGGTGTTCAACAGTCATGTTCCTGTTCAACAAGAACCATTTCGTAGCACCATTACGACAACTAAGAAATCGGATTCGCTTTGCAAGCTGTACGAGATGGATGACAATCCGGATAGACGGGGTTGGCTGGACAAGCTGCGGTCCTTTATGGAGGAGCGTCGCACGCCAATTACGGCGTGTCCGACCATCTCAAAACAGCCACTCGATTTATATAGGTTATACATTTATGTAAAAGAACGTGGCGGATTCGTCGAGGTATGCAAGGTGCCGTAGTAACTCCTTTTACTAACTTCTTTTTAGATTTACTAGCAAATCCAAATCAAACCAAACAAACCAAAAAATTAGTGTACAACCAACCAAAAATCACACCACCAAACCAAAGTAAAAACAATAATGTAGCTAACACCTTCAATTATTTTAAATGAAATTCAAATGATTCTCTCAATGTTCCAACAATCGAAAAGTCAACAGTATTTCCCACAAATCTCTCCAAACGCACGTTATCCAATCATCTACCACATTCAGTTCATCTCGTTAATCGTCTGTTCAAAAGTTGAAGTTCAATCAGAATCTAGTTAGTTTTAATCCAGCGGTGGGCACGCAGTGGCTCCGGGAGCAGCGACTGCTCCCAACTATTTTTCTGCCTATTTGGCGCCGTGAAGTCGCACCAAAGACTCGCTGTTGATGTTGTAGTTGTTATTGTTGTGCTCCCGAATTCAGATTACGTGCCCACCGATGTTTTAATCATTTATTTGCATGCATTAACTTTTTTCAATAGCATGCTTGGTTTTTTAAATGAGATTTAACTTTTAGTGCAATTCTTGGTAATTTGTTCTGCATTTAAATTTTATTGCATTTCTTTATGTGTGGTTTTATTACAATAACAAAAACCCTTGCAGAAGACTTTACATGTTATTATTACGTTTGTTTCTTTAGTATTTTGCGCACTTTTATAAAGATAATAGATAGTTTATTATGATAGGAACTATCTGCAAGGGCATTTAGAAGATAGCTTCAACATTTTCTTTTTTTTTTTAAAGTGTTTTTATTTTTTCGTTCTCGTTTATTTCAAAACTTCCTTACTAACAACAATTAACCATCATTATTAACTTTGAATGCGGCATTCACATACAAATTGTTTGCTTGTCATTTTCTTAGATATTTCTCTCTCCTTTTCCATATTAACGATTGATTCAAATATTTTCCAATTTCGAAAATTTGTTTTATTTTTATAAATGAATACGCACATTTTGCATTGTTGTTCACTTAGGTGACCAAGAGCAAGACCTGGAAGGATATCGCTGGTCTGCTCGGAATCGGCGCCAGCAGCAGCGCTGCCTACACACTCCGCAAGCATTATACCAAGAATCTGTTGGCTTTCGAGTGTCATTTCGATCGCGGCGACATTGATCCATTGCCCATTATACAGCAGGTGGAGGCCGGTAGCAAGAAAAAGACAACGAAGGCAGCATCTGTGCCATCACCAGGTAAGTGCTTAACCTGAATTGAGTTTATTTAATAAATATTTCAGTTCAAATCTCATATCAATGGTCAGCTTGTCCAATCAAGAAGTTTACACCCGAAACGATCAACTCAAATCCAGGTTTTATTTGATTCTAAGCTACATTTTGTCACGCCTTAAGTGTAGCATCTTCTCGTTTTCCACAATCACAATTCACATGTTGATCATCTGGACAATAAGTCCATATAGTTTAGATAGGATGCAACTCTTGAAGCTTGATAGATGATATCTTCTAAACAGTATGGCGCATCCTTTTAAATTCTTTTTTATTGCATCTATTTATTTGTATAATGCTCGGATACTTACGACCAACTGGTGGTGGACATTTGGACGCTGGAACCACAAATTCTACAGGATCATCGAACTCGCAGGATTCTTTCCCGGCACCACCAGGCAGTGCACCCAACACCACAATTGATGGATATACGGGCTACACGGGCGGCGGTGCCTATCCACCAGCTGCTGGACCGCAACCAGATTACGGACCAGCTGGACAGATGCAAAGGCCACCATCGCAAAGCAATCCGCAGGCACCTCATCCCGGTAAGCAATACATTTCCATGAATATAATAATGTATAATATGTTGCTTTTTTATTGTAATATTATAATTGTCCCCCTTTTTGAAATGAATTGTTTATTATTTTTAATATTTATATGTGTATTGCAAATAGATAATGTACATCTGTATAGATATATCCATACCTGTTAAATAATGATTAGTAATCATAATCATTAGTAATTAGATTGTTTTTGTTTAAAAGTTGAATTAATGATTAAATTACAATTATTTTCGGTTATTGGCCAATTACTTAAGGTATTACGATTACAAAAAATGTATTAGAAATTATTACAATTATTCAAAAATATTCAGAAAATTATAATCAATAATCTTTTTGAGTATTGTGTGATTATTTTTGATTTTTCTTCATCGAATTTTTCTGAACTCGAATTCTTGGCTCACTTTGATTGTGAAAATTTAAAGTAAATCAAACTCCCAACTGATTTTTACTAAATAGTTCGATAAATAATCAGAAAGAAATCAAAAATAATCCAAACACTTAAAAAGATTATTTTTGATATTTTTTTATTTTTTCTGATTATTTTTTAATAATTGTAATAATTTTAGATTATTTCTGATTTTTTGTAATTGTAATCATTAAATAATCACAAATTTTTCAACAGTGAATTATATAGTCACTACGATTATTTCCAAAAATAATCTAATTGATTAGTAATTCTAATCGAAATTTAACAGGTATGGATATTAGAGTGCATCGAATTGTATGGGCCCGAAAAAATGAAAAAATGGTAACCCATTTTCGTAATCTGTGGTCAATTCTAAGATGTTTTCACGAAGAAACCATAGTTCTAAAATTAATTCCTGGTCCGCGCTTTTTGAGTTGAAAATTCATTTCTTTTTGAAAATTTATATCTTGATTGTTTATGGTCCGATTCTGACAAACTTGGTGTCAATACTCTTGTTAGGACCAGGACTTTTAAAATTCAACAGAAAAAAGGACGAAATGTCCTTTAAACATAATTTTCATCCTTGGAACGACGATATCGCGGTTCGCCTCTATACCAATAAATTACTCAAAATTAAAGCTATTTTTTGGCAAAAAAAATTTTATTTTCCCTGAACCTGTATTTTATGTTAACAGAAAATGTAACACATATTTTATCAAAATTGCTTTAAAACTGTATTAAAATAGGTTTTACATTTTCTTTTAATACAAATTACAGGTTCAAAAAAAAATTTTATTTTGTGCCAAAAAATAGCTTTAATTCGGACTAATTTTTTAAGATAGAGACGAATCGCGAAATCGCCGTTCCAAGGATGAAAATGGTGTTTAAAGGACATTTCGTCCTTTGGTTCTGTGTAATTTTGAAAGTCCTGGTCATAACTAGAGTACTGACACCAAATTTGTCAGGATCGGTCCATAAACACCCGAGATATAATTGTTCAAAAAAGTGAATTTTTCAACTCAAAAAGCGCGGACCAGGAATTCATTTTAGAACTATGGTTTCTTTGTGAAAACATCTTAG
This sequence comes from Drosophila recens, assembly GCA_037043495.1. Classification (NCBI taxonomy): domain Eukaryota; kingdom Metazoa; phylum Arthropoda; class Insecta; order Diptera; family Drosophilidae; genus Drosophila; species Drosophila recens. The sequence goes on along the minus strand of JBAMBJ010002268.1, from coordinate 130,337 downwards.
AATTGACCACAGATTACGAAAATGGGTTACCATTTTTGGTGAAAAAAATCGATGCACTCTAATGGATATATCCAATTGTAGGATATATCTATATATTATATTTGTTTTTTGTTTGTTTTGTTGTCTAACTTTTTTAAGTATTAATTTGAAATGTGTAATTTGTTTTATTCATTTTTATGTTGGTTACGTATAAAATGGGCGCACTACTACTAAAAAATAATTCCAATAATACCATTACAACCACCACCACCACATCACAACACCACCACAACAACAACAACAATAACTCTTCGAACATGTTCAAATCAATTCAACAATTTAATAACTTCATGTGAAACAACTACTACAAAAAACAACCAACAACAAACTCACTCATTTTTTTGTATTATGTTTATACTGTGTCATTCATTCATTTCTTCATCAATCCATCCATATCCATCATCAATGCCGCTTGCCGATATTAAAGGCACACAAAATCAAACAGCCGCCGCTGTTGTTGCCGGTGATAACATAAATGTGAGCAATCCCTTTGAAGATCCAATTGCTGGCGGTGTGGCTGCTGGTGGTGCTGCTGCTGCTGTCGCTGCCGCTGCAGCTGCAGCTGCTGCTTCTGCTGGTGGAGTTGGCGTTGGCGTTGGTATTGGTGGGCCATCATCACATGGCGCTCCACCGCCGCCACCACATTCACCGCACACAGCGCCACAGTCAAACAATCAACAACAACAACAACAACAACACCACCAACAAGGCATTCCAACACAGTTGCCACCACCGTCGCAGCAACCACCGGCGCCACCACCACAGCAACATGGTCCGCCATCGTCGCAGCATGCTCGCCCCGCAACTGGAGTACCTTATCCACCAGGTAGCTCTGGGTATCCAACGCCTGTGTCTAGAACGCCAGGTACATTCATCTTGTTTTCTTTATTTATTTTCATTATATTTTCTTATCAGCAAATTCATTACATTTCAAATTTCAATAAAAACACATTGTTTTTATGTTTAACAATCGGTCTGCATGTGGGACTAACTTAATTTAATTGCTTGTCAAAACATATATTTATTATATTTATCATTATTTATAATTTTCATAAAATTTTTATGCATCACATTATCACACATTTTGATTAGTTATCGTTTAACTTTTGTTTATCAACTATATTATTTAAACTATCTATATAAATACTTGTTATGTCTGTAGATAATTATATTTTGAAATTATTTTATTTTTGTCAATGCAGGTAAAGGAATTTTTCTAAACCAATAAAACTATTTAATAACTATATAATTTTTAATTAACTATAAACTCTCATTTAAAGATTTTCAAAGTGAAGCCTCAAGTAATAGCACAAAAAAAGCATGAAACTATTTGTAATTTTATTTATTATTAATAGGATATTGATTAAATACAGCTGTTCTTTCTCTTGTCAACTGTTCTCAGTGATGTCTGTTAGGAATTTATTTGTATATTGTTATTTAAAAATTCTCCTTAAATTATTGTCTTATTTGTTGTATGTCTTACTCTAATTTAAGTAAATTTGATTTTATTTTCTTTATCCTTAAGCCTGTTTTGTTTCTATTATATTGCACAGATGTCCAAGAATTGTTTAATCTTTGGCAAATCGTCCTTGTTGTTTTTTGAATTTCTGTACCGCCACTTTAAATCTTTTTATGCTTTAGAGAAGTTGATTTAAACAATATGAAGCTAATAAGATTATTGTAATTATTTCAGGCTCACCGTATCCAACACAGCCTGGTGCTTATGGTCAATATGGTTCGGGCGATCAGTACAATGCCGCTGGGCCACCAGGCCAACAATTTGGACCAAATCAGGGACAATATCCGCCGCAGAATCGCAACATGTACCCTCCCTATGGCCCAGAAGGGGAAGCGTGAGTGCACAATTCATATATGTTACTTCCATCTAAAATACTCACAACACACACAAACAACACTAACACAACTGTACTGTTTTTAATCAAATTCAAGAACCCGCCACTGAATTCCTAATGTGCTGTTTCATTGACGTTTATAATTAACTCTTGTGTTTTTTGTTTGTATACTTTAAACAGCCCTCCAGCTGGTGCGAATCAGTATGGTCCGTATGGAAATCGACCTTATAGTCAAGCACCACCTGGTGGACCGCAGCCACCAGCGCAGGGTGGGCCGCCAGGTGGACCGCCAGCAAGTGGGGCGCCAGTAGCACCACCAAATAGTGGTTATGCACCAAACACGCCCAACCAGCAGGATTATTACAGGCCGCCAGATCAAGTAAGCTCATTAATTAGACAACAGACAACAATGGGTAGAAATTAACTAATTATTGTCCTTATTTTCACAGAGTCCTCAACCGCGACGACATCCTGACTTTATCAAGGACTCGCAGCCTTATTCGGGTTACGCTGCACGGCCTCAACTTTATGGTATGCATTGCTTTTTATACCTCTTAATCGTAGAGTACTCCCCTTAATTCCTTGGAGCTGCGTTAGTCTGTACTAGCACCTAGACTAGACAACAAACGTCATTTCAATTCCGTTTGAATGATACAAAATTTTCTTTTACCCTTTCCTTTTTTGAAAATTGCAAAAAAGGCACTTTCTGTATAAAAGGAGGAAAAAGGGGTTAAAATCGACACTTTCAATGGGTACTTAATGGGTTAAGGAAAATTTTGTATCATTCAAACGGAATTAAAATGACCTTTCCATTGATGCCAAAATGTACATGAAGTAGGTTCAAATAACGAGTAGATTTAACTTTAAATGTTGTCAAAATAAATATGCCGTCTAGTGTATATTTTAAAGACAAATTTTAGACTATTTTATTTTAATTTTAGAATTTAGACTAGTTGATGCAGCGTCAATTCTAGCTACATAAACAATTGATATCCAAGGTCAACGCATTTCTTGTGTTTACATTAGTTGATTGAGTTGTCAAACCTGGTTGCCAACTAATTTTCGAGTTGAGCAACGCGCAAGATGCCAACGCGTTGATAATGAAGTGGAGAGTAATTTAAACTAGTTGATATCCACATTTGTTGACGTTCACGTTGCTAATGTATTTTTCGTTGCCGTAGATCAGCGGTGGGCACGCAGTGGCTCCGGGAGCAGCGGCTGCTCCCAACTTAGGTAGACTCTGATAGGCATGCTGTTGATGTTGTAGTGCTCCCGAATTCAGATTTTGTGCCCACCGCTGCCTTAGATATTGTGTATGTACGACAGTAATTTTAATCGATATTGTGTTGTATTGTTAATTGCGTAAAGTAAAAAAAGTGCTAAGTATTTTAATAGGTTTACTTTAAGATACAATTAGTACAATGGCAACAGCTAAAAAAGGAAAAATAACGGCAGCAGTAATTTTGATTTTAGCTCTTGAGAACGAGGAAGGGCAGGAGCAATAGTTCAATAAATATGTATAGAAATTAATTAAAATGTATTTTTTATAGCTTTTTATGATTACTTTTTGATTTTTATTGACCACAGAGTTGAAAAAAAAAACAGACAACCTTAATTAAATCGGATGGCGAGCGAAAAGTTGCCGCCTCTAATTTGTACATAAAGTTTGTCAACACACCGCAAAAGAATGAACATGAGCTCAACTTAATTTTGTGTTGTCAACGCGCCAAATGTGTCGTTAACTGTTGACCCAAAGTGTTTACACCAGCGGTGTGCATGCAGTGGCTCCGGGAGCAGCGGCTGCTCCCAACTTAAGTAGACTCTAATAGCGTTGTTGTTGTAGTGCTCCCGAATTCAGATTTCGTGCCCATCGCTGGTGTACACTACTATATGTTTACATTCAGAGCAACAACTAATTATTTTCGCATTGTCAATCTACTGTCAACGCAACAGTTGATCAAGTTGACAGCTGTTCACACTAGGATTGACCAAGTTGGCTTGTTTATCAACTAGTGTAAAAGCAGCATAAGACGATCTCGATTAAGGCTCTCCTACTTGTTTTAAACTCTTGTTTTAGTGGTTCCCTTATTAATACTCTCTCTCTGTTGCTTTCAGGTGGCTGGCAAGGCGGCAATCAACAGTATCGTGCTCAGTATCCCACATCGTCGGCGCCTCAGTCCTGGGGCAATGCACCACCGCGAGGTGCAGCACCGCCAGGCGGGCCGCATGGTCCGCACGGTCAGCCGCCGGCGGGTGTCGCCCAGTGGGATCAGCATCGGTACCCACCGCAGCAGCCGCCACCACCGCCGCAGCAGCAACAGCCGCCGTATCAGCAGGGAGCACCGCCTGGCCAGCAACAGCAGCCGCCGACGGCACCACAGTGGGCGCAAATAAACGCAGTCCAAGCGCCACCGCAGGCGAATCTAGCGCAGCCAGGATCATCGCTGCGTCCGCCGCTTGGTGCGGCACAGCAGCAGCAGCAACGGATGCCTGGCGGGGTGCCCGTGATGTCGCCGCAACAACAGCAGCAGCAGCAACAGGGACCGACACAGGTGGCACAGCAGCCACCACATGGCGGTGTACCGCCACCAAATATGCCGCCAGTGGCTGGTGGATTGGTGGCGAAGCCGCCCTATGCAATGCCACCGCCATCACAGGCTGGAGGCGTGCCACCCGGTGTGGTGCCCATGGTGGGCACTCCGCCTGGCAGCATGATTGCGCAGAAGCAGCCGCCAATTGTGGGACAAGTGATGCAGCCGACGCAACAGCAGCCACAGCCGCATCCACATCCGCATCCACATCCGCATCCACATCAGCTGCCCAATCAGCAGGCACCCTATGCGCCCCAAGTGACTGGCGCCGGGGCGCAGCTGGTGAAGAAGGAGCTGATCTTTCCGCACGATAGCGTGGAGTCAACGACACCAGTGCTGTACCGACGCAAGCGCCTGACCAAGGCGGACGTCTGTCCCGTGGATCCGTGGCGGATCTTTATGGCCATGCGGTCGGGTCTGCTCACCGAGTGCACCTGGGCACTGGATGTGCTGAATGTGCTGCTGTTTGACGACACGACCGTACAGTTCTTTGGCATCTCGAATCTGCCGGGACTGCTGACCCTGCTGCTGGAGCACTTTCAGAAAAATCTCGCCGAAATGTTTGACGAGCGCTGCGAGGAGGCGGCGGCGACGATGGGCGGCGGCGATGAGGCGGATGATGACGCAGACAGTGGCACAGTTTCAATATCGCTGCAGGCGGAGGATCGACTGCGACGGCGACAGTCGTCGCGCTGTGTGCGGAGCATATGCAGCTATAACCGGAGGCGGCACTACGAGAATATGGATGTGAAGCGCAGTGAGGATTCGGATGATGCGGACGAGGGCATTGATTTGGGTCAGGTGCGTGTCCAGCCAAATCCCGAAGAGCGAACGCTTCTCCTGTCGTTTACGCCCAATTATACGCTGGTCACGCGCAAGGGTGTCCCGGTCCGGATTCAAACGGCCGATCACGATATCTTTGTGGACGAGCGCCAGAAATCATGGGACATGGACACGAACAAATTGTACGAACAGCTGGAGCCAGTGGGCAGCAATGCCTGGACTTATGGATTTACGGAACCTGATCCCCTCGATGGCATTATCGATGTGTTCAAATCGGAGATTGTTAACATTCCATTTGCGCGTTACGTTCGAACGAAACACAAGACGGAGATGGCAACGAAGACGACAGCCACAAATAACAAAAACAATAATAATAGTCTTCGACCTGCGGATGAGGATGCAGTGGTTGTCATCAAACAGGAGGACACCACGACCAGCAGCAGCACCGAAGACAGCAGTCTACTCCAGCAGACGTACAATAAGAAGCGCCGACTGGTGAGCAGTAGTGGAGGTGGACCAGCCAGTGTGGATATTAAAAAGTCCAAGCTGGAGGAGGAGGAATTCGCGCAGCCAATTGTCGAGGAGAAGGAGGCGAAGAAGGAGGAGGCAAGCACAGATGCGGACACGGCTACGGCTACGGACAGTGATTGCCGTGCTGTGGACATGGAGATTGAATCACCGCAACGATTGACCAACGGAGTCGTCGCTGCGCCGCCGCCCAAGGGATTCGATCCCAAGGCAACGGTGCGCGATGTGGCACAAGTGCTGCAGCGACGCCGCGACTCCAGCTACGAGGATGAATGCTACACGCGAGACGAGGCCTCCTTGTACCTGGTCAACGATAGCCAGGATTCGCTGGCGCGTCGCTGCATTGCGCTCTCGAATATCTTTCGCAATCTGACCTTTGTGCCCGGCAACGAGACCGTGCTGGCCAAGTCGACACGTTTTCTGGCCGTGCTCGGTCGCCTGCTGTTACTAAATCACGATCATTTGCGACGCACGCCCAAGACCCGGAACTATGATCGCGAAGAGGATTCAGACTTTACCGACTCGTGCAGCTCGCTGCAGGGCGAGCGGGAATGGTGGTGGGAGTACTTGATAACCATACGGGAGAACATGCTCGTGTCCATGGCCAACATCGCTGGACATTTGGAGTTGTCGCGCTATGATGAGTTGATCGCACGCCCGCTCATCGATGGCCTGCTGCATTGGGCCGTTTGTCCCAGTGCCCATGGCCAGGATCCGTTCCCCTCGTGCGGCCCGAACTCGGCGCTATCACCGCAACGCCTCGCCCTGGAAGCCCTGTGTAAATTGTGCGTCACCGATGCGAACGTGGATTTGGTGATTGCAACGCCGCCCTTTTCCCGCCTGGAGAAACTGTGCGCGGTGCTGACGCGACACTTGTGCCGCAACGAGGATCAGGTGCTGCGCGAATTCTCCGTCAATTTGCTGCACTATCTGGCCGCGGCGGACAGTGCCATGGCCCGGACTGTGGCCCTGCAGTCGCCGTGCATTTCATATCTGGTGGCGTTCATCGAGCAGGCGGAACAGACGGCACTGGGCGTGGCCAATCAGCACGGGATCAACTATCTGCGCGAGAATCCCGATTCGATGGGCACCAGCCTGGACATGTTGCGGCGAGCAGCCGGCACGCTGCTGCATCTGGCCAAGCATCCGGATAATCGATCGCTGTTCATGCAACAGGAGCAGCGACTACTGGGTCTGGTCATGTCGCACATCTTGGACCAGCAGGTGGCACTGATCATATCGCGAGTGCTCTACCAAGTCTCGCGCGGCACAGGACCGACGCATTCGGTGGAGTACCGATTGTTGCAGCAGCGTCAGCAGCAGCAGCAACGCTCCAATCTGAGCGCAATGGAAAAGCCAATTGCAACAACAGCAACAATAACTGCAACAACAGCAGCTGCGGCGACAGCAGCAACGACAACAGCAGCCACAACAACAACAAGTACAGTGAAAACGGAACTCTGTGCAGCAGCAGATCAGACGATCGATATTAAACCGACGGCAGCAACAGCTGCTGCCGTTGTGATGAACGATGACAGCAGCAATAGCAGCCAACAATTGCCGCCAGCGGCCACATTCAATGATGTGAGCAACAGCAGCACGAACAGCAACAGTTGCGGCACCGTCAGCAGCAATCAGACCAACAGCAGCAGCATGGGCAGCAGCAGTCAGACGACACTTAACAATTTGGTGACACCCAGCGAACAACAAAAGCAAGAACAACAGCAGCAACAACAGCAAGTGGGCAAAACAGCAGCAACTGTTGCTGCAACAGCAGCAGCAACAACAGCAGCAGCAGCAGCAACATCAGCATTGTCATCCAACAATTTGAGCAACATTAATGTGGCTGCATCCACTCCAAACTCAACACCTGCAACAGCTGTGGCGCCACAGGCGGCGGCGCCACCGCCAACAAATGCGAATACAACCGCTGCCGTTGCGTAGTATACAACAATGCTGCCAGCAACGTCTTACTATTGGTAACATCGTCGATGGATGGCTAAAAGAAACTACAAACAAGGAATGAACACACACACACACACACACACAACACTTGAACACTTCTATCTATATATTGGTGGTAATCAAATAATGTAAATTAACTAAATGATAATATGGACATGATGTGCGTCGTCACTGAATAATGATAATGATAATTTAGCATAAACATAAACAATTGTATATGCTAACTATAAACGTAATTAACTTGAAATTTAGAAAAGATTCAAGCTTAAAACACACACAATAACTGTATATTTTTCCACATAAGTCTATAGTTAATATATATAAATATTAAAAAGAAAAGAAAAACAGAAGAAAATCAATATTAACAAAAAAAACAGATAAGAAAATGATAAAAGAATGAAAGCAGGAAATCGGTCTGGCGTTAAATATATAGTCCCCCGTTCAAATTTTAGCAATGAATTTTCAACGTCAAACTTAAGGCAAGAGGTTCTATTTGCATTCAGATAGAGATGCATGCATTAATGGTTAAGCACACAATATACTTACATATGTATTAAATTAAATGATTAAACATTAATAACTAAAACTCAATACACACATATGCATACGCTAAATATACATACATACACATAATTCTATATATACATAATGATAATTGTATTGTGTTGCTTTCATTTATATAAATCGAAGTAATACAATACACAATGATTGAAAAAAAAAAAACGAGAAAAATAACAAATTATGTATGTTAATGAATAAACATATATATAAATATATTATATATATATAAAGGTTAGATTTAAAATTCTACTACATACTACTTCTAATAATAATATTATTACAATATGTCATTTAAAGTCATATAGTGAGGATAAAAGAAAAAACCTAACATCATATGCATATGTATTGTGTATAATATGCAACCATCTTTAAGAACTATGTAATACAATTAAACGGATATTTATGTGTGGATATTGTGAAATTTGATTGCAAAAATAAGGCAAACACAAAATACAATATACAATATAAATTAAAAAAAAAAAAAACAACAGAAAAGAACGAAAAACAAAAAACAAAAGAAAACTGTACATACTTAACTATTTTGTAAATTTTATCTGTATTTTGTTTCCGCGTTGCTGCCACAAATTCATCTCGTATTTTGTGTGTATGTGTGTGTGTGCAAGAAAATTAATTAAATTTTTGTTTTATTCTATTTTATTTTGAAGATCATCAACACACACACACACACACATGTTGCACTCGAGATAAGGCAAAGTTCAAGGCACTTAATGTTGTAATTTTTTTGTGTTGTTTTTGTATTATTATTTACTGAAGTGCTGCTGGAACAAGGTTTAATTTAATATATTGAACATAATTTAGGCGTAAATGACAAGCTTAACTCATAAGTTTTTATCGTAATCTTAATTTAAAAAATATTCAATCTTAAAGAAAAATACAGTACATTAAAATGAAAAGATTTCAACATGAATACGAACTAAGCTATATAGAAGCACGAAAAAAAAATTAACTAACATGCTTTATATTACAAAAAAAAAAACGAAGAAGGCATCGTGAAACCAATAGAAAACAGAGCAAAAAGAAAAACATAAACAACATAAAACAATTAATTGAAAAATCATCGAGCACCTGTGCGAAAAAAAGTTGTAAACTGTACTTTGATGCATATGCAATTAAAGGCTCTAGAATGCATGGCAATATTACAAATGGACTGCTGTTTAAATGAAATAAATGAAGAAAAAAAGAGTAAAAAATAATAAGCGAAAGATAACAGAAACAGAAAATCAAATACGAATAAAAATGAATGAAATGAATAAAGTCAAGTAGACTGGGCTAGTAGCAAAACCCCCTTCTATAAATAAAATACTAATGTCGATCAAGATCAACAAAATGAAATGATATATATACCAGAAGCAGTTGAAACCTGAGCAAAAAAATAACTTTAATTTATGTAGTTGTTTTCCAAAACACAAAATATTATGACTCAACATCTCGATATCGATATATTACTTGTAGTTATTAGTGTATAATTTTTGCTAGGATGTAAATGTATGTCCCCCAAACTTAATTTAATTATTTAATTAATATACATACATATATAATATACAAAAGTGTTTTCTTATTATTCACATATGCTATATAAATATTTCTTAAAATATTTGTATTTTCCCCCCGCTGTCAGTTTTCAGCTCTAACGCTCTTTTTTGATGGAAACTCTGGAAAATACTCTGAAACACGGCTGCCACAATTGGCGTTTTTGCGCCAAAACTGGCTCTTATTTGTCCTGATGGCGCAATGGCACTTATTTTTTCGATTTGGCTCATTTTTTCATCAGTTCAGAATTAGTTTTTTGTATGTTTTTTCTTGTCGCTTGTTTCTTTGTCGCTGTTTCGCTGTCTGCAAGAGTTGAAAGTCACTTTCAAATTGAAAATATTGCACCATCTTGCACCGATTTGTTTGGTAACTACCAATTAATTATTTAAATTGATTTATATTCGTTGGCATTTGTTACACAAAGTCGGATTTAATTTCTTTCACTCACGTTGCCACAATTGATTACTTACTATTACACTAGCTGATGGCAATTAAAACGAGCTAACAACAAATTAAGTAATCAGTGCATAAACCAAAATGTGCATTTATTTCTTTGTCAAAATATATACAGTGAACCACAAATGTCTTCATACAGCATAAACTTGTAAAATTTGCGTAAAATAAAGATGTTTTAATGCGGTTTTCTTATATTAATCTTTTATTTACTTAAATCCCGTTCTAATGATACAAAAATTTCCTTAACCCATTAAGTACCAATCGAAAATTTTGAATTTGAAAAAAAGTAAATTTTTCAAAATTTTTCCTCGATTTTTTCCAAAAAATTTTTTGATGCAGAAAAATTCTTCAAACAATTCTAAGAGTGACTGCAAAAAAAAATTTTTTAAAAATATTTTTGCTAGTATTTTTTATAATTTTTTGAAAACTGCAAAAAAAGGAAAATGGGGTTAAAATCGTAATTTTTAGGATTTGTAAAAAATTATAAAAAATACTAGCAAAAATATTTTTGAAAAATTTTTTTTGCAGTCACTCTTAGAATTGTTTGAAGAATTTTTCTGCATCAAAAAATTTTTTGGAAAAAATCGAGGAACAATTTTGAAAAATATATAAGAAACCCGCATCAAAAGCAAGCAGAAAAAACGGTCAAAACTTTTCTGTTTAAATAATTTGTATAATTTCAAAATTAAAAATAAAAAAGTACAAAATGAAATAAAGTAAAAAAAGTAAATATATGCCGTGGAACGGCACTCCTCCTCTGATCGGATTGCGCTTTCTCCAAATTTCAATGCTGCAAAAAATGCAAATTAAAAAAATTTATTAAATTATATCATTTGCACTACTTACGACTACTGCCTGTCGAAGAAGCGACATTGTGACGCATATTTTGGATCCTGCGTCCTCAGGAGATGCATGATTAACTGAAAAAGTTACCTGCAAAAAACAAAATGACAAAATGGCTTGCAGGTCGAGACGCCGTTCACACTCACTTTATTAATGTGGGCGGCTTCATTGCCGTAAATTCAGATATGCCTATTCTCCCTCCTCCTCCTTCTTTTCCCGATCCTCTTTTCTTTTTATTTTTCCATTTCCATTCGCTTTTCTTTTCTAATTTGTTGTTGCTCTTTTTTTCTTTGCTCGATCTTGTATTTTAGTTCAGGATGATGATTCTGGAAAGAAATTTAAACTTATTATGGATGCGGCCTGCAAGTCTTCCCCCCCCCCCCCCCCCCACTCTTTCTTACCTTTACATGATTGTGCAAACTCCCCGTCTGCTTCAACTGAACTCTGTATTGACGTCTCGGGGAACATGCCCAGCATTTGGCAAAAACCCTCTTGTCCCCATCCTGCCAAAGTCACTTCGAAAATTCCGCATTCGAGTATTGGAATAATAAAACTTGTTTGTTTTCCTCGTCCGCTCGGTCCGCGCACAGAAAGCAGAGGGAAACGATGATGAGCGAACGAGCCAAGCATTTGTCACTCTCTCTCTCTCTCACATTGTCAGAAAACAAACAGAAATTAAACACCAAATAGCTAGCAGTGTGCTGCAAAGCGCCCTCTATCGCTTTTGCTTAAAGCCTAGTACCGACGTGAGATAAATTTTTAGCGGCGGAAAATGCACAATATTTAGCTGTCGACGAGCGTAAAGCCAGAGTTGCCAATGCAGCACGGAAAAATAACATAAAATGGAATGGTAACTCTATGCGTCAGCAGCGGTTTATTTTAAATATGAACATGCAGAGCTGATTTGCAAAAAAGAGGAGAGAATAGGCAATGAAAAATGTATATTAATATTAATAGAGGAGAAATATGCGATGAAACGCAAGCACAGCGGGTATTTGGTGCACTTATCGCTTTTGAACTTTTCACGTGGATTCTCCCTCTAAATTAATGAAAAAATACAAATATTGGCCTCTTTTCCACCTCGTTAATCAGCAGAATTTTGTCTGCTGTCTCGAAAAGATCCAATCTGCTGTTTTTTGTTAATTTCACCGCCATTTCTTTTGACTTATTGTGAGAGAGTGAGATAGATAGATACCGAAACTCTAAAGAAATATATTTTTCGCTTGGCTTGACAGCTGTTTCAAACAGTGCTGGATAACGCCCGTTCCTTATCTGGCAACTCCGTTTTTAGTTTCAGTTTAGTTGACGTGCGGACCGACAAGCGGAGATAAATGTCGTCTTCTTCTTATTCACCTTACGCCAGCGTTTTTTTTATATGGAGTTTGACCTTACGCTAGGCCTTTTTTCTGACGTCGGTACTAGGCTTAACGCAAAACGTTTTCTGTGTCCATCTACTTGCTAATGTTAGCGTTTTTCTGCGCGCCTGATCCAGCTGGGCAAAAACGGAATAAACTTTTCTGAAATTTTTTTGGCCGAAAAAGTCAACTTTTTCGTTTTTTGAGCTAGAAATTTGAAAAAAAATATCAGAGACTTTGTTGAATTTTTCTCGATTTTTTTTGTTGTTTCTCAAATTTGCTGTTATTTCTCAATTTTTTTTTGGTTTTTTCTCAATTTTGCCACCAAAACCAATTTCTAAATAAAGTTAATTATTTTACCTAATTTTGCATTTTTTTGTTTTTTTGAAATTGTTTCTCAATTTTTTTAAATTAATTTTTAAAAATTTCACGTTTTTCCATTTCAAATTTTAGCGCGTAGAAAAAGTTCCAGTCGCTCTCAAGCTTGCATATTAACAGAGAAGAGTGCCACTGTTAAGCTGTTATACGCGTTTTCATTTCATAACAGTGCACTATGGTAAAAAGTCCGATATTTTGGCATTAACTCAAATATATATATATTTTATATAAATAAAGCTTTTAAAATCAAATCATATAATCATACTTACATTTTTTGCAAGACCATTAATTTGTCGAAAAGTTTAGCTAAATGGTTTCTTGCACAGATCAGTTTATTTGGAACTTGAAGTATCCTGGAATCCGCGATCAATCCTCGATGAATCCGCGATGAATCCGCGATGAATCCGCGATTAATCCTCGATGAATCCTCGATGAATCCTCGAGCAATCCGCGATGAATCCGCGATCAATCCTCGATCAATCCGCGATGAATCCGCGATCAATCCGCGATCAATCCGCGATCAATCCTCGATCAATCCTCGATCAATCCGCGATCAATCCTCGATCAATCCGCGATGAATCCGCGATGAATCCGCGATTAATCCTCGATGAATCCTCGATGAATCCTCGAGCAATCCTCGATCAATCCGCGATGAATCCGCGATCAATCCTCGATCAATCCGCGATCAATCCGCGATCAATCCGCGATCAATCCTCGATCAATCCTCGATCAATCCTCGATTAATCCGCGATGAATCCGCGATCAATCCTCGATCAATCCGCGATGAATCCGCGATCAATCCTCGATCAATCCGCGATCAATCCGCGATGAATCCGCGATTAATCCGCGATTAATCCTCGATGAATCCTCGATGAATCCGCGATGAATCCGCGATTAATCCGCGATTAGTCCGCGATGAATCCCAGCTGACGACAGCTTAACAGTGGCTCTCTTCTCTGTTAGTGACTTTTTACCAATATTCTCATCGTTATTGACCAAATTCAAATAGTCTTCATAGTTTTCACTTGTGTGCCAGACATTTATCTCCAGTATACCCAGCGCAACTCTAAACAGTTCGATGTTTCGCTGGGCCAGTCAACTGTCACAGACAGTGCTGCCCATTCTGTTACTTTACTTAACAGCTCTGATATTTTCGTGGGTCTGCGGACACCCGAGCGTAGCTAAATGTCAAGTGCTTCTTCTTGATTTTACGCCATCGTTTTTTATATGGAGTTTGGGCTTACGCCAGGCCTTTTTTTGAGTTTGCGTACTATGCTTAACAGTGTTAAGAGCAATTTAACGAAAGTACTCCAAAACTGTAGATTACAGTTTGACATCCAGAGCTGTGGCGCCACCTTTTGTCTGTTCGGCGAAGCATTAACACGCCACATGCCGAGGCTGCCAGATTATTCTTTTTTACCGTCAGGCAACTTCTTTAGGTAAAAGCAAAGCGAGCGAGCGAGAGAGAAGTATTCTAGTTGTTCGTCAACAACCAAAACAGCTGTTTCAGCATGGAAAACGACAACAACCAAAACACAAACAAAAACGCATCATACACACACTTACATACGCTGCAAAAGAACATTCGATTTTAATACTCGAATAAAATTAATATTGATGATGCAAATAATTAACGCAGTTGACAATAATAAAAGCAGCTGCATGACGAGGTAAGCAAAACAGATTGTGAAATCAAAGCTCAAGATACGTGTAAATATATTTTTAGCCAAAGGAAATAGATAAGCCAAAGTGCAAAACAGAGCAAAAAGACGCGACGATTAGTCAGCATCCGACGTTCTCTAGACCGAAGAAGAGGCGAAGAAGAGACGAGAGAGTGAGGACATAAAAGTAAAAGTAAGTTGAGTCCAACAAGTGGGCGGGGTAGGTGGCGCCAGTGTTTTTCTCATAGTTGACAATCATCCAAGCAATTTTCGTGAAATGCAATTTGTGCCGTGGCGGGTTAACGTCAGACAATTTGGCAAACATTCAGCGTGTGACGTACAAAACTATTCTTATTAGCACATTCTCAGCTGCTCAGTTTCAGTTGGTCAGTCAAAGTGCGTTCAACATGGCCTACGAGCTCTATCAAGAAGTTGGTTTAATTACAATTTAAATTATAATTTTCAGTTATTAATTTAAGTTGTGCTGTGTTGACCGCTTTACACAAGAAGAAATCCAGATACTATTAGTGCTGCCATATTTGTTATATTTGTGAGAAAATTGGTACATTTTTACTTGTATCTCGACTGCCACATCTGGTACACTTGTTACAAAACTGGTACAATTTCTGTTCGTAGGTTTTGTTGAATCACGTTATTTTAAATAGTATACTTTACTGAATTTATGTCATAGATAGTTTAGTAAATAGGTAAATTTATTTTAAATGCATAGGTTAATAATAAAACAAATTATTTAACTTAAATTCTGTTTTGTTTTAGTTTGTACAAATTTAAAAGTTGTACTTGTCAAATGAATTAATTTATCTAAGAAATGTTAGAAATGTTACATTAGTATCGAAAACGAAAAAACTATTGCCTTGAATCTGGTACAAGAAAGTTTTCAAAAGTGGTTTTTCAATGGTACATGTCATACCAAATGTTGGTACAGCTTTAGCGATAATGGTACTTTATTAAACAAATATATGGTACCAAATAATTAAGTGGCAACCGCGAGTGGAGTATTTTTCTCTTCCTCTTTCTTTCTTAACTTATTTCAAAGGATAAAATCAGAGAGTAGAAAGAAACAAAACCGTGCTGCAACCAGTGTTGCCAACTCTTCGGGTCATAAAAAAGCTAAACTAGCCTTTGAAAAAAGCTAGAAATAGAAAGAAAATTTTGTTGCTAGCTTAAAAAAACCGCTAGAGTAGTAAAACGATATTTATATTGATTAAATCCAGTATTTTTGAAAACTTCTCAAGCTCGTCAAACATATCCTCTTCTGCAGCTGAATTTATGTACATAGGTCTGATTGGTCCCTATCTTTTTTAAGCATTCTAATCACACTTCATAATTATGACACCATCTTCCAGGCGTAGTCCATATCTGCAAATACGAAATTAAATGCTATTAATATTATAAAACATAAGTTGAACAGATAAAATACCTTATGTGTAAAATTGAGTTTAATGTTGGAACTGCCATTCTATTTCGAAGTTTAGTTTTGACATTGTTCATTTGACTAAAGACTCTTTCAACATCTGCGTTCGACCATAGCATTAATAAAAGGCTTAGCGCAAATGATGTCAGTGACGAAAATCTTATTATTTATCTTATTATTTCTTGCTGCATCCACGTAATTAGACACTTTGGCCCAAAAGCTTGTGGTATCCTTTAAATTGAACCACTTGTTGGACTATTGAAACAGCATCTCTTCAATATTGGTTGAATTCACCTTGAAGTGCTCGAGGATGTGTACAATGGCAAATAGCTCTAATTCCCGCTAGCCGATATTTAAAAATTCATCCCGCATTTGCCAATTGCAGCCTGCTAAAACTAGCCGGAAAATAGCTAAATTGGCTGCAACTCTGCCGCTGCTCTCCCACTCACAGTAAAAGAGAGCTGAATCAATATGTCCGCCATTTGCTGTTTAGAAATTTAAACTTAAATAGAAGTACACTTAAATTAATTGTTATGATATTCCACAGTTGCTCAGCGCCATGTCGACGGAAGCAGAGTTCCTGGAGTCGTACGACCGCATTAAGCGCGCGTACAAGACGGCCATGGCACAGGTGGAGAAGGCCGTGGGTCACGAGGAGGCCGAGACGCAGGCGGCGGCCATTGTTGCCTACGAGGAGGCGCTGCAAATGATCGAGGCGACGTTTGCCATTCCCGTGGGGCTGCCAGAGGAAATCGATGCAGTGCAGACGCAATGGAACGACGCCTGTGCGCTCATCCAGCGGCTGAAGAGCGCCAAGACGGAGATCAGCTATCGGCTGAAGGTTTTGCGCGCCAAAAGCTCGCCAGTTGACGACGGCGCCGTGGAGGCGGCAGAGGAGCAAACTGATGGTCAGACTCAGAAATCTCGTCCACTGCTGGCAGAGAATCCAGCCACATTCTATGATGTCGCCAACGCCAGTGGCAGACCAAAGACCTACAGGGAACTGGCCGTCGGATTGCGGGAGCTGTTGGCCAGCCGAGATGCGCAGGCGCAGCTGGACGAGCTGTTCCAGGCGCAGGTGAAGCTCTACCGGATTGAGTGCAGCGGGCAGGTGACCACCGTGACGGGCAGCACAAAAATGTCGTTGATTATGTGCACGGTTGGCGGCAAATGGAAATATTTAAGTGGCATTTACTTTATCCAGTGCGATATGCCGCATCCGGAGCAGGAGCAGACCATTTGGCTATATCCACTGGTGCCGCACGTGACCAACTGCTATCGCACCGAGTACGGCGCCTTCATTTTGCCGGACATGGAATCGACGCAGCCGGGCAATGCCTTTGGCATTATGCTGGAGCAGCCGCAGCGTCCGCTCAGCACAGGTGCCGGCGAGACCGAGGAGGAGCAGTTGGCCGACCTGCAGCAGTTCTTCCTCGATCTGCTCGAGGCGGTGCTGGCGGGCACTGTGGAGCAGCTGCAGTCGCCGCGCACCCAACGTGCCGCGTCGGCACTTGGTCCTGTTCCCGTGCCGAGCAGCTCCGAGCAGGTGTCGCAGCACATTGTGTGCGCAGCGGACTTCATAGCGCGCAATCTGATCAAAGGCGCCGAGAAGACCGGTGATCTAATGGTGAAATCAACGCCCTATCTAATGTCCAAAATGACGCCAGCGGCACCGGATGCCCAGGCCCAGGTGCCCAGCTCAGTGCAGACGGGCGTCGAGGTGGCACAAAAGGTGACCCACGCCGCCGCCGGCGTGACTAGTTGGATAGCCGGGAAGGTGGGCACGGCAGCCGTCGCCGTGGGCGGTTACCTGTCGCCACATATCCAGACCCAAGGATCGCGGCTGCTGCAGAAGGGACTCGGCTATGACAGTCATGAGGCCAACAGCACCATGGAGGGAGCCATGACAATTGCCGCTGGCGCCGTCGAGGGATTCTCAACGGTCTTTGATGGCCTGGAGAAATCGGCCAAGATATTGGGCAACAATTTGAGCCAAAATTCCGTTAAAATCATTGAGCATAAGTAAATTGTTTAAATTGATATATTTGTACATTTTATTGATGTTATTCTCCTGTAGATATGGCGCTTCGGCTGGAAATTTGGCCTGCGGCACATTTGATGCGGTGGGAAATGCGTTTGTCATCAGCCAAAATGTCAACTATATTACACCAAAGGGTTTGGCCAAGAAGCTGGTTAAGAAAACCGGCGAAGCTGTCGTCATTGACTATTTGCGTAAACCTGAATCTCATTACATAAATGCGGGCGCATTATATCCGGATCTGCGTGCCCTAAAGGAGGAATCAAAGACCTAATCTGAGAATAGATACAAATTGTTATACTCGTAATCATACTCGTAATCTCCAGATGTTTGTTGATATTTATATGTAATCTCATTTAGTCCATTTACTGCGCTTCTAGTTTAGTTTAATAAAATCATAATATTAAAAACATTAAAAAAATCAACTTTTAAAACTCGCGCCAAAGTTTAAAATAATTTTCGACCAGCTGATTTAGTGGCATGTTAACTTAACAGACTGAGAGCGGTTTCTATTTCGAAAAATGAGAAATGAGTACAAACTGTAAATTACCAGCTCGTTTGAGCACACTTTAACAGTAATATGTTAATGCTAAAAAGCTGCAGAAAACGCTAGCGTTTCTCACGCGACTTTTCTATAGTACGTCCGCTTACTCTTAAATCAGCTGAAGTCTAGAATATTTTTTATATTTATAAATTTTTAGTTAATATTAAGACATTTGCCATCGCAAATCAAAGTAAACCGCTTTCAAATATTTTATATTTACTATTGCCAAGTAACGGCGTTTTCACAGCACTGTTAATAACAGTTCGGCAAATGTTAATAGCAGTGCTGCCAACTCTTCGGGCCAGAATGTTGTGCCGCTTTGTTATTGTAAAATTTGTTGTCGAAGCGTGCGGTCGGTTCGTCGGTTGTGCGGTCTACGATGTTTTAAAGAAAAAGTGATGATTTCAATATACCCTATATATTGTTGATACACATTAATATGTGTCTATTCAAATAATTGTAAGAAACAAAAGCGTAATTAAATTTGATTTGTTTTAAGCTACGTTGCATTTTTTCGCTCGTATTTTACTTTACCGGGCTACAACTCAAATAGAATTGAGTGATATTGTTTTTGCTGTTATACACAAATTATAATATAAATAATAAAACACACCTGTGCTTTGGAAAATTGGTGAATTTAGCGCGCCGCGTTTCGGCTGCTGTGCGTGTGTGTGAGTGTGAGTGTGGGAATGTGAGTGAATGCGTGCGTGCATGCCTTTAGATTTGTGTGTGTGTGTTTGTGTGCCTGTAACTGAGAGTTCCGTTTTATTTTCGGTGCAATTTTACACAACACGTATGAAATGAAAACGTTGCCCATTTCAAGTGAATAATAATAAAAAAAAATAATAATAATAAAAATCTGGCAGCAATTGTTGCATATACAACAACAAAAGTTGTTTTTATTATGTGCTTCTTAAGTTACATAGCTTCGCTCGCATCTAATACCAGTTTAGAAAAAAGCAACAAGAACAACAACAACAACAACGGCGACAGTTAAGGCAAAAGCAACAACAACAACAGCCATAAACGGTCAAACAACAACAGTTCTAATCGCATAGACACATATACAGAAACACACACACATGCACAGCAACACGGTTAAAACGTGTTTGTTTGTGTTTCACTGAGTTGTATGTAAATATGTATGTGAGTCTGTGATTTTCTGTTGTTGTTGTTGAAGTTGTTGTACATACATTTCCTAATTCATCTCATTTTTATACATGCTCAGAGCGCGAACAACAACTAAACAAATATACAGACCGAAGGAAGAACATTTGTAATTTGTTTTATATACTCATATATATATACGCACAACGAAATCGAATTGGACTAAAAACTGTAACAGTTTTCGCATCAGCAGCAAAGCCAACAACAACAACAACTATTGCTAGCCGATTTTGATATTTTCATGGTGAGTTTTGCAGAAATCGCTTTTGTCCAATTGGGTTTTTAGCTTTGGCCAGTGTGTACACACTTTTGTCGGAATTTAAAATTTGAGATATTTAAGCTAGTGCTGCCAGATTTGTCCGTTAAAACAGGACAGCTTTGAATAAATAAATTATGTAGAAAAAAGATAAAAATAAATACAAATTTGTCAAATCAGTTTATGAATTGGGGATTGTTACATATATACAGGGGTGGTCAAAAGTATTTTCACAACACTTAAAGTTCATTGTACTCGTAATTTGAACTTACTTCATGTAAAGTTTGGTATCAATGGAAAGGTCTTTTGAATTCCTTTCAAATGATACAAAAATTTGGTTAACCCATTAAGTACCCATTGATAAATTTTAGTTTTTGTAAAAGTCAATTTTTTAGACTTTTTTCCTGGGTCTCAAATAAAAAATGTTTTGATGCAAAAAGTTTCTTCAACAATTTAAATAGTGACTGCAAAAAAAATCTTTTCGCTAGTATTTTTTATAATTTTTTGAAAACTGCAAAAAAGACACTTTTTGCACGAAAATTAGGAAAAAGGGCCTTTTTGGCAGAGAACACAATGTTTTTCGGTATATTTTCTGGGATATTGTCCTTATTTTGATTATTTGATTAAAACAGAACTTCGTTGTACTTTTTTCTTCAGCTTGTTTTTTTATTCGTCATACATTCTCGCTTCAATTAATTGTTTCTATTCATGAAAATACACAGAATACATATAAAAGCACAAATTAGAACGAATATGAAATAAACAAATAGACTGAAGCCGTTATCTTCATTAAAACTTGCGTCACTTGGTCTTTCCCAAAACGGTATTGTGCCCGTAACCATAGCTCAAATAAACTTGAAAAATTGCATTGATTTTCTTCTTTGTTCTTGCTATTTGCTGACGCAACTATAACAACAGCAGATGAGGATGACGAGCAATATCATAGATAATATTGCTAAAAATAAGTTTTCCTCCTGGTCGCCTGGATGTTCAGTTGCGTCGTATGGCGGTGTTGTTGTTTCAGGTCTGGCGAACATAAGATCGTTATATCCTTTAATTTAGTTTTAACTTTTTATACGTTTTTTAATTTTTTTTTAAAATAAATTTTACAACTGACAAGTTTCGAGGCTTGTTTTGTTAATCAATTTTCTATTACAAATCATTTTCACTTTGCATGTCAGAAAATTACCCCTTGCGCTTTTTCCTCCCCTCTCCCAAAAATAACCAGCACGGGTAAATAACATTTAGGCGCCTGAGCATTTATTTTTGATATCATCATCAGCGATCGACGTTGCCATCGTCTATGCCAACAGGTTTTTAGCTAATAAGGTAATGGCAAAATACAGTAAAAAAAATGTCTAAATTATAATCGAAAGATGAAGAAAAAAATCCATCATTGGAAAGTTGATTTGATTGCAACTGTGGAATGCAGCTGCGGCAGGGTTACCACCTAGCTGTGCGGCAGGGCGACGTATTTTTATAGTTTTTGTTGTTGCTTTTATTTTATTTGATTTTTTGCAAACACACAACTTGGGTAATATTACAAGGCGAATGCTTCATGCTTCATTTGTTTTTTGGAGCTGACAACTTTCGCAATATGAGCAGTGGCAGGGCAATTGTCAATTGTCAATTGTCAACAACGATAAGGGCGTCGATCTGTGGAGAAAGGCAGTTAGCGGTCTAGGGTTACACCCACATTGGTAATTAAACACAGTTCCGTCTCCATGTTGTGTCTTCAATTGAATGACAAATGCGATTATCAATTTGTCAGCTTATCAGATTGACTTTTCACTATCAAAAGAGCTAGATTTAGCAAATTTCAAAATGCTTAAGAGTTTTTTAGCTTAGAGTATAACCTTACATTTAAATATATTGTTTTTCATTTCTCCCATTATCTTTTCCATATTTTTTTTAAGTTTAGCTTTTTTTCACTATCTAAATTCTGACAACACTGCACTGCGCTGTCGTTTCGACTTTAATTTTTTTCTGTGGTGGGTACACACTTTTTTAGGATCAGTAGCAGCTACCAGTGTTGTACAGATTTGTTTTTGATTTGTGTTGGACTCTTGTTCTTTCAATTAGTTTTGCTCTTTGCTTTTTTCATGTGCTGTCTTTTTCACTCCACCCACAATTACAACTAAAACAATAATAATAAATCGCTCCGTCTGCAGTTGACAGCTGACAGTTGGCAACGTTTTTTTTCCTCTTTTTTAACTCTTTAGCAATTGGCAACGCTGTCTAAAGACATTTGTGAGTGGGGGGGGGAGTGAGGGGTCTGTGTGGCACCAGCACATTACACAATTATCCAAAAGCATTTCCCAAAGCAAAACATTTTTCCGCCACACATGAAAATCAATTCACTTTTTGCTCTGTCTCTTTTTACCTACCCCCCATCCACCCCATTTTCTCTCACGCGTCTCCCAATCCATTTCTATTTCTTTCTCCGTCTCTGTCTCCGTTGTTGTTGTTGCTGTTTTTTGTAGCCAGCGGCATTTTAGTTTTCCGTTGGCTTTTGTTTTGTTTATTGTTTTTGTTTTTGTTTCCCATCTTTATATTTTTGCGCGGCCCGTGCGTCAATTTATGTGGAGGTTTTCGTAGCCTCGAGGCGGAAGCCGCTTCTTAATGATACAAATAATATGTACGAGCAGTGTGGTACACTCTCATGTAGTGCAGTGTAGTGGCAACAGCAGCTGGAAAATCTGCAACTGCAACAACTGAAAGGGTGGCCTCGGTTGCTACCAAGTTATGCAGTTGGCAATTGCAATAGCAATGTGAAATTTGGCGCCGCCCTGTTCACCCCCCACCTCCCCCCCCCTTCTCCGCATCATCCGCTCTGTTTTTGCAACTCTGTTTAACCCCCGTCTCTGCGGTTATCTCAGTTTCAAGTGCCGCATGCTCAAAACTTGTTTGCCGCATAATTTCCAAAGTTGCAATTTTCATTTTTTATGGCCATTTTGAGTTGGACGCTTTTTTTTCTTTTTCTATTGCTGCTGTTTGTGGCCGAAAGTGTTTGCCATTCGAGTCGCCTGGTTTTGGCCAACTAGGCAAACTGAGGTAATCAGAATTACATATGTATGTACATGTTTGTGAGTGTGTACACACTGGCAGAAAAGAAACATTTCATTTTCATTTGGCGTGTTTACAATTTGGCACATTAAAAACAATTTCACAGATTTGCAATCCATTTGCCAGCTGCAGCAAATGTTGTGCTATAATTGAAAGAGTATCGATTGTTATACTGGGGCTAATTTGATTTAATTTTTAAAAGTAATTATAATTAATGAATTTGACTTTGCATTGCAAAACTTTCATCAAAAATATTAAAGCACTCAAAATCAAAGAAAAATTTATATGGAAAAATTGCCAAAATTTCAGAAATACCTTTTGAATAGGGAAATTATTATAATAAGAATAATTTATTTTTTAAAATAACAATTAAACTTATTTGTCTTACCAAAAGTAAAAATGTAAAAAAAATGATATAAAAGACATTTATGATAAATAATTTTCTGGGAATGCAAAATGTAAAATGATCTTTTTTAATTTTCCAACTTTTGCGTCACAAAACATATTCAAAATAATTAAAAATTCGAACTTTTTATATTATTTAACATTTATTGAAGTGTTATCTGAAAAAGAAAAGCTGTGTTTACTTTTTAAGCAGGTGAAAACCTGATATCAGTTTTGCGTTGTGTTTATGCTTAATTCTAAACAATTGCCAGCTGACTGTTTTTTGCCAAGTCATAATTCCCATAGACAGTTATATAATATACACAAAGAAGAATAAGAAGAAAATAGAAAACCCACCCATGTTGTACACTCAACAAATTGAGTACGTTCCATTCAGTTGGGCCATAAAACTGACTCTTTGCCCAGCTGTGACAATTTGTAATGAAATTACCACCCAACAAACATAAAGTATATAAAGTTAACTATGCTATCTCTCTCGCGAATGCTCTCACTCTGTCTCTCTCTGTCTTTCTCATAGGGAACCAGTTGGAAGTCTGGCTACCTGTGTCCAAGTGACACTTGTGCAATTATTGTACAAAATGTTTATAGGAACCCCTCGACAGGTGGTTTGGTTCGGTTATTCCTGGTCTCTTTTGGCCATGAGACAGCAGCGTCGGTAGCGTGAAACGAATTGTTTTTGTTATTGTCGCTCGTTTTGTTGTTGTTGTCGCCGACATGGTCGCCATCCCAACAGGTAACAACAAAACAATGCCGACTATTTAGTGAAATGCTTTTGTTTCGACTTGGGCCTCAACTTTGTAGTAGTCTCAGCTCGAGTCCGCTTATTAACTTACCTGTTATTCGAGGCATTTTCATTTTTCACACGCACACGCAGACGCAGACGACGAAACTCTATTTTCAGCTGGCGAGACTGGAAAATGAAAATGCACTTGCCTGGGATTAGTTTCGAGGCTTCCTTTCCACACTTGAGTTTTGAATCTCGCCCTCACTTGGTTGTTGTTGCTGTTGGTTGACTTGACTGAATGAAACACGAACGGAAATGCCGCAGGGGGTGATTTCTTTTTGAGCTACGCTCTTAACTGGGCCTATAAGCCTTACCCCCATGTGTGTGAGCGAGACACTAGATACTGTATCTGTCATTAGGATTATTGCTGTTGTTTGATTTAATGCGTTCACAATTCGGTTCAGTTTGAGTTCGAGTTTGGTTTTGGTTTTCCTATCAAACTGGGGGCGCTACCGGCGTCAGCAGCGGCATCTTATTTATTAGTTCGCATTTGGCGTCTCTAGTCTATAATTAAAATGCAGGGTCTTATCTGTCTGCTTATCATTAAAGCACGATTAACTCTATCGTTTCAATGCTCTGGGAAATTCGTTTGATTTTCAAATGAAGTTTCAACTCTTGATTGCTAAGCAGCTTTTAATATATATCTTTTCGATGTTATTAGTGCCTGTTTAATTAATAGTTATGCATCTCTTTGGCGTCTACGATGAAATGTAGTAAGTCGAGATTGAGTATATAAATATATACAAGCTGGAGACGTCGCGGATTAAACAAAAAATCGAATACGTATCGCCAAGTATCGTGGAGTAAGGTATTATGCGATATCTCAATCTGGCAGAAACTCAATATATAAATAAAAAAGTAAATAAATGACATCTTTCAGGGTGTACAAACATAACTAAATTAAACTTTATATTAAAATAACAAATCTTCATTTAATTCTCCTTTAATATCGATTTAATGTAACTTATATCTTAAATATAAATAGTACATAATCAGGTACATAAGGATTAAAGGCAAGCTCACAGCAATGTTTTCCTTACGGATTTCCCTTCGTGCTACTAATTGAAAATTGAAAACATTAGCAATTTGCTTATCAGCCCAGAAACATTTCGTATCCCCAGGCGAAAAGTCAACCATTTGTGCCAGCTCAGCTCAAAATGGGAAATTGCTAAAGCTGTTGACCTAGCTCCGAGAGCAATTCGTAATTAATTATAAAATACATACTTACATATACATACATATATACAAACATTTTCCCAGCTGTGTATAACAAACATATGAACATGGAATGGAGTTGCAAAGTTGACCGATATAAACGAGTGTAGATACAAGATACATTGTGCACTTACAGTTGCAGTAACAGTTACAGTTGGAGCTACAGATACATAATATGGAGGGATTCTGTAAGCAATAACAGAAAACTGTTAAATGAACATCAGCTGTTGAAGATTATTTGGGGTGTGTCGACGCTCCCGAAGGATAACGAGTGCAACGAAGTTGTTTGCAAAGTCGACAGCTTGTGACCTATATTAACATACATACAGTTGAATGTATATAGCTTTTTACTATATATATAACCATGTACAGCTTTAAATTGCATATACCAACAACTCTCTTTATATACAAAGGTATATACTTTTATTTTATTTTGAAAATGGGTTAGCTTAAGTTTGGGCATGCAAATGGCTTTATACACAGCCCAAACGAATCGTATCCTTACCACAGCCAACATAACTCCCCCCTCTTCTGTTATGGGCGCTTATCATTTGTTGCCTTCCTGTCGCCATTTTGGCTCAGTGTTTCAAGCCAACTCAACGCGTCAAGTTGTGTCTGTGTGTGTGTGTTTTTGTATGCAATGAGCTTTTGCCTCGTAAAGTTATAATATTTAATGCATGAGGCATAGTTAATATTTAGGGCGAGTGTTGTGTATCTCCATGTGATAAAGGAAGTCAGAAAGGTAGCGCTAAATTGTCTGTCCCGATAATGAGCTACAGATAAAAGTAAAAGCTCAGTGTGTGATGCCTTGATCAGTAAACAAAGCCTTAAAGCGTGTTCTGTGTGTGTTAAATATGCATTTTAAAGCTTTAGTATACCTAAGTATGTAATTGTTTACTAGGTTTACTGCACTTAACTGCGTTCTAGCGAAAAACCCTTTGTTAGGGCCAATCTCTAGACTATATTTAACGCACAGTCAGAGTTTTAATTTATTGCCGTTGGTTTGTAAATGTGAAATCCTTAAGACTGCAGCTGTCTGATTTCCGGTAAAATAATTTATTTATATTGTTTTTACATAAATCACACCTTATCGTTTTAAATGATGAAACGCGATGCCTCCAGCTTGGCCCAGTTATGCAAATATAGTAGAACTCTGATTGCACCTACAGCTGCGCCTCAATTGAATTGAAGTGCCTGCAACGGCACATGAGTGTATTATTTGATTAAAGTCAACAGTTGCAGTTGCAGATAGCGGACAGCGTACACACTCACGAATACACTATCAAACAGCGCCAACATTTATCAACAATTATCAGTCAGTATTTGTTTAGCGGCACAACGCCCTAAGCGCCCTCCAGGTGCAACAACATTCTAGTTTTCTTTTCTTTTTTTTTTTATGATTTTGTTTACATTTTTGTAGCAATTAAGTTTCGTGTTTACTTTTGCTCAAAGACTTTATTTGTCCAGCAAACATTGTTCAGATAATTAGAGCAAATGTATAAATTGCAACGCTACACAACACTGCTAATTGCACGTCAGTATTGCAAATTGCAGCGTTGTCTTTTCAAGCGCTAGTTTTTACTTCAATTGACAAGTTGATACATTATCAAGATAGGATAGGCTTGTTAACTGGGAACTACTATACTTCTGTTTGCCAATTTCATATCCAGAAAATTAAAAATTTCTTTCACTAAGTTGCTGTAATCTGGCAACCCAAAATATGAAATTTGGCAACAACGCCATGAGAAAATCAGTTATATTTAACGCATGCTATAATTTTGGTGCTGCTCCAATTAGCGTTAAGTTTTGAACATTGATAAACATTGCGTAGTATTTAATTTTTTTTTGTTAGCACTTGAACTTTTTTTTTTTTTGGAATGCCTTATCTATTAAATTGTCATTTGCTTATTTTCAAGCACTTTGGATTTAATTGATGAGCTTCAATTGAGAATTGAGAAATGGTCTATAAATGCAATTTACAATTTACATTTATTGTGATCGATCTGTTTTTTATATTCGTTCTGGTTTGCCCCTTTCATTGGATGCCTAATTACAGCTTGAGTTATTTTCCTCTAGGCATTATCATTGCTGTTGCTGTTGCTGTTGCTGTTGCTGCTGCTGCTGGTGTTAGCTGCTGTGAAGGTCAAACAGTGTGGGGTCACATGTCAAAGTCGATTTATAAAAAAGCGTATTAAACCAGATCTCTCGGTCTCCATGCATAACCTTCAAGATCTTTCGGCTCTTTCCAACTTTATCTGCTGCCCCCACAGCTGCCATGTTAATTAACGCATAATTTTCGAGCCTGTCGTACACTTTTCAGTTCTCCACCTTTTCTTTTCTTGATCTTTTTTTTGCTTTTGTATTTTATTTTGATAAATGGGCTCGTATTACTCATGACTACATTGACCGATCTGTTGTTAACAAAATTATAATAAAAAAAAATTCAAAACCTTTGGTCTCCGATTACCGTTTGCATTGCGTATTGAAATTGTTTATAAATGCATAAATAATTTTTATTTCTAGTTTCAGCTAGATCTAGAAAACCAACAGACAAATGTTTATTAACAAAGTTGTAAAATTGATTACTTATTTGTAAACACTCCGATCATTTTTCAATCTCCGTCGACATTTATTTTTCTCCTTTAAATGCTGATTAGTAAGTTAAACATTTAATTAGGCACAAAATGAAATAATTAATTTAATTTTATTTTAACAAAATACATTTATATACTCATAATAAAAGTGTAAGGCAAATTCCAAAGTGCTTGGAAAACTCGTAAAGCGTCGGCGCGATATTTTGCAACATTTTCTCCTCCTGTGAAAATTTCACTTTTATTTCTATGAAGCCAGTTTAAAATGAACACGAAAGCCAACAGCAAGAGCCGCAGCAGCAGTAATAAATAAAATAAATGGCAGTTGAATTGTTTGCCATGTGGATGCGCTTTTGGAAAATGCAAGACAAACCACATGATGGGGGCTGCCATGGACTGCAGCATCAGTATCATCAACCATTGAAAATTGCATTTTGGTAGACCCCACGCTAATTGAAAGCCTATGCGTGTTTTCTTCGATCGATATTGTTGCCAGTTGAGTCGCAGTAAATGCATCAGTTGGGCGATCACTTAGAGGTATTGCCAACAAATGTGGGTTAAGGTTCAAAACAAGTTGAAAACAACTTTAGGAGAAGACCTAATAAAATTAGGGATCAGTTGACAAAGTCAAATGTCTTGAAGTAATTTTTAGAACAAGTATTTAAGCCAAACCTATTGACTTTTATGAAATTTAACAGCGTTTTGATTTCATAACTTTATTTTTATGCCATGTGGCAACGCTGGAATGATAAGATAACACTACAATTATATTTTGACCCGATTCATTTCAATCTTTGCTAAGTTTTATCAAGATCAAACCTATTACTTACAAAATTTCTTAGTTCGGCTATTGATACTTTTATATTATTTTCAATATTCGCACTGTTTGGTGTTTGGCATATGTGCATTTGCATGACTAACTGGCAACACTGCAAATATTTAACTTCTGGTTAAATTGTCAGTTACAGCTTAAGTGAATCTTAGCCTTAAAATGAACATGACAAAAGCGTGGCTTAAAGCCTAAAATTTGTATCTTAGACATTTCATGATGTTAATATGTTTGAAAGTCTCTGTTGAACAGTCTTTCAATCCAAAACTTGCCACATGTGTGCACTTTTTAAAATGCAATTCCGCACATGTCTTAGGGCATTTGGCACAAAAGAAACCTGACAACCCTAAGCCAATGCCACAATCTTTCACACGTCAAACACCTCGAGGCTTGAGCTCTATGCAAAAGCATTTCCTTCCTGGAATATAGACAAGACACACACACACACACACATCCATACCGAGAAGACAAACAGCAAAACTCAAAGGGCAACGCTTTGGAAAATTTAAATGAAAATCGTGTTGAAGCGGAAAATGCACTCAGAGTGAAGAGAAAGATAGATACATAGAGAGAGAGAGAGAGTGGGAGAGTGAGAGAAAAAAAGTCTAATAAAATGCGCATTATTGTGAATTCGCTATGCCCAAGAGTGGCAGCTTGTTTTTTGACTTTGGAGGAGAGTTAGTTGGAGTTAGTTGGTGTTAGTTGCTGTTGGTATCTGCGGGCAATGCAATTATGTACATATGTATGTATGTATGTATGTGCAATGCGATGTTGCGGCCTTCACCTCAACCGATGATCGAGGCCAGTGTTGCAAAGCGCTGTGCAGATCACAGCAGAGCAGATCGGAGCAGAGCTTTTAAGTGCCACCAAGTGACGACAGATGGTTGCTGACTGTGTGGAATTTGCGCAATTTTGTGTAGTGACTTATGCGCATGCCCCACAACAACAACAATAACAATAACAATAACAACCAGCAACTGCAACAACAAGTTTGGTGGCAACAACAAAATTGTTGCCTGCACAGCATTTGCGATCTCGTGGCTGCTTACAAAGTAAACAAAAGTCAGTCTTCGTCTTCGTCTGCTCTCCTCTCCAGTATGTGTATGAAAAAAAGCCGGTTGTTTGTTATTAGTTGGGTTACTTCACCCCGTCTATCCCGACTCGTCACCTCTCCCTCCCTTATTCCCCCCATGTTGACTGACCATATGCGTGTCTCTGCTGTAAACTCACTCTTCCGCTCCCCCTTACTTCTCGCTTCTAGCCACGTTAGCGTTTGTTGGCCTCTCTTGCTGCAAAGTTCACTGCACCGCGGCCGCGACCGTGCATCTGTGGTCAGTCTCCAGAGTCATCAGTCCAACAGTCTGTCCAACAGTCCGTCGATCACAATCAGTTTACGCTTTGCACACTAAATTGAATGAACAGCCATTGATCAGCTTTAACTCATACAAACATAGGTCTATCCGCCCTGTCCCCATCAGCTTGTTTGTCTGTCATTTAATATTGTCGGCTGAGATCTGTATGTTTTCGTTTGAATATTGACCAACACTGGCGTGGTTCATTACACTCCACCACAAACACGTCAACAGCTAGCCCTTTGCTAGCTAATAGCCAATTTCCGCTTTGGTCAACTATACATAACAACACCATCATCCACTATTTATAGAACACCTCGAAGAACCCAGTTTAGAATTGTCTTTATCAGTTTCACATTTTCTTTGATAAATAATGCCGGAACTTGACACTGTTGGCCAGAAGTTGGCGATAAGTTAGCTAGATTGTCGTCTGAGCACATATACAGATTAGCAAGTTTTTTTTCTAAAATGGTTTAATTGTTATTTAACAATGAATTGCATTGTCATTCATAGAGTTTATGTTTAATAGTGATTGTCAATTTCTATTTAAAGCTATTAGGCTTAAAGTTTATTTTTAATAGCTACTTTATTTATTAACAATTCTTTAAGAAATGTTCAGTATTCTAAAGTATTTTCAGGTTCTTAAAATAAAAAACAGTGCAATATTTGTAGATACGATATCTTGTGATCTCTTAAAAATGCTTGCTTATTTTCGACGCGGTTTGAACTTTTGGGGTTGTGAGTTAATCATTTAGCAAACTTCATAAATAATAACAAGAAAGACACCCAAAAAAGTCTTATCAGAGTCCAAGAAGCAAACACTAATTGCAAAGCGCAATAAACAACACTCAAATTATTTGAAAGTTCCGGACAATTGTTGGGGGAACTGCACTTGACATTCAATGGATTTGTTGTTGTTTGTGGTTGTTGCTGTTGTTGTTGCTCTTCTTCGACTGTTTGTTGTTGTTGATTTTTTAGCAGCACTCTAGAGGGGTCTCTTTGTCATAAATTTGTCAGACTATACGCGATAGTTTATTTGGTTTTCGACTCTGGTTTATTTGGTTTTTCTTTGGCTGAGGCAAATGAAACTTTCATGTTGTCACATTGTGTTGCTCATTGTTTGTTTTTGTTTACTTAAACATAATTAGTAATTCTGTCACGCGGTTTTTCCGATGCCATTATTAAAGCTTTGTTGATTTTCGGTTTCTTTCCTGATATTGTCAGCTCTTTGATTAACTTTTCATTTAGACACACAGTCAGACAGACAACCATACATTCTATGGTGTATTCTTTGGCGCGTTGCACATATTTCTGGTGAAATGTATGTTTTGGACTGTGGCTTTATGTACTTTTGATGAATGAAGAAAGTGGCCGAAACGCCGAGGCATGACCATTCTTATGCCCAAAGTGCCATAAAGAATTCTGCTTTTCCCCCTTCTCCTCAGTTCGCATTTGTCTCGACTCTAGAGGTATTTTGAGTTTGAAGATTGAAGGTCTAGGCCTGGGCCACTGGGCCTCTCTATTTAACGGCTACGTGTCATTGAACAATTTAACTGGGTTAGTGTTAGAAAGTTGTGACAATGCTGTTTGGTGTGTGCTTTTTGGCAATTACTGTGATTTGCTGTTATGGAAAGTGTTCTGAGTTGATTTTCTGTGCGTTTCTTAACGATAAGTAACCAAATGTAGCTTGTTATGTTGTTATTTATGAATACATGTCATCTGTGGTTATTTAATTTACGATAAAATATATGTAATATACTAGCAGAATCTCTTTCAACCTGATTCTGATAAGTTCTACTTTTTATCCATATTCTGGAGTAGAAGGTCTCTTCTTTATACTTCGTTGGTGGTTTCAGCTCTCAAATTGTCACTCATAGCACGCCTCGTTGATATTTATGGGCAATTATACAAATGATCCGATGGCTTCGCTTCAAACAGGCCCTTTGACTAGAGTTTGGCAACGTTTGATGTTCACAGCGAAAATAAAGACAATCATCATTTAGACTCATGTGATTCTACTCCATTCTAGCAAAATTTTAATCACTTTGCTTGCGTTAAATGTATTTTTGGTGTCTTAATTACAAAGTTATTAGCATTTATTGCGACGATTGGCAATTGAAATAAATTACACTAAACTTGTGTATATTATTTTTGGGATCTTTCTAGATAAGCCCCTTCTATTGAGACAGTTCCGTCGTTTGCTCAGATAGAAAACTACACGATTTTTTCGCTTTGGCGCCATGCGACCAATAAAATGTTTATTTTTGCACACCAAATTGTCGACGACCAAGTTTCTTAATTGAAACAGCAAATATGCTTGGCCAATAATGCCGAAATAAAATTAATAAAGAAAATCTAATATGACGAAGAATTAATATTCTGTTGACTAAAAAGTATACTAAATAGCTTTGGTGTTATATTTACCATTTATGTATTTGTCAAAGATCTATAATCTTCTTAATCCAAATGTTTTTTCTAAAATATTTGCCTTAATAGTCTGATATATAAAGCGTCTTTTTAAGTCATACTACCTTCTAAAAGGGTATAAAGACGCATAACAAACAATTTTTTTCTTCAAATATAGAAAAAAAGCTGCAGATTTGTCAAATATTTGGCCAGCGGGCGAATGATGAATCTTCTGGCCCGGCAAATGGAAGACAATACAGCAAAATGTGCCTCATCAATTTTAATTGTTGAGAGAACCTAACAACATTTTTGATCATTATTAATTTTGTTCGTTTGTTTATCACACTTCAATATACACTCATCAGTCTTTAATTTGCCTGCATATTTTTTCATTTCTAAGTTAAATTTTTGTTTTGTTGTAATTCTGAGTGTGTCTTCTTTTTTTTTCGAGCTGTCAAATCGAAACACAAAAATAAAAGAAAGAAAATAAAAAAAAATAGCAACATTTGTGACTATTTTTAATGCTGCTTGCTGCCTGGCTGAGGCTGAGGAATTTTCACTCGGCTGGGAAAAAAGATTAAAACATCGACTGCACTTTATGCGGGTCCTAAACGTTGAGCGGGGGTGTGTTTGGGGTCTGGTAATGGGTAATGGGGTTGCTTTTGGGCCATTTTAGCTGTCACTTTATGTGCAAATAGATTCGTCATAAGCAAATTGAATAAATTTCATAACAAGCACTCGCATTCCATTTAAAAATAATTATTTTTTAATGCTTTCCTAAACTTTGATTTTTCTTGAAGCAATAGCATATTTCTAGAAAATGTTTTTGGGAGCAAGTATACCAAAACCTGTGTAACAAATTTGACTTTTTAGCTTTCATAAAGAAAGACACCAGAATACAATCGTTAATAACACTATAAATTCTAAACTTTAAAGCTGCTTTGTAGTAGTCAATTTTTCAAAGAATAAATGCATTTTCATAAATAGCTCAATTCATTTAGATGCATTAAAACTTTCTTGAATCCATCAATGGAAATGTGACCTAATTTTATTTCTCTTTTTTAATTCTCTGAATGTTTGAGCTTTTTAAAGCTTTATAACAAGAAAACAATAAAAATTGCATAAAAATGCAATAAATGCGCTGGAATATTTTTGTTAATGGTGATTCGATTGAGCGATTCTTTATTATTACTTGTTGTTGAACTCCATTTCTAATCTGTATTTTATGGTTTTTATCTTTTCTTTACAGGCCTAGCATATACTTCTAACAACGCCTTTTTATGGTAAGTGTACGGTGCAAATGCACATAAATACGAAGTAAGTAGTTTCAATTAACCAAATACTTGTAATATCGATGAGCATTGGAATTTTCACCTAAAGACCACACCTGGTAATTTGATGGCATGGACTTGAATTTATTATTATTTTAAGTGCATTGAATATCAAGTAGATTATTTATGGCTAAAGAAAGTTGCAATTACAATTAAGTGACACGGAATTGTATTGCAATTAAAGAAAGAAACAGACGAGTCATAACAATCAACAATAATCGATTGGGAGTTACTCTGTAACCAAAATACATTTTCTGTTAACTTAGGAAATGAGATGAATCGATTCTTAAACTAACTTAACTAATACCGTTGATCTTCCCCTCTGTTAGTGTACGGTATAAGTGGCTTTATT
The DNA here is from genome assembly GCA_037043495.1 of Drosophila recens. NCBI lineage: Eukaryota > Metazoa > Arthropoda > Insecta > Diptera > Drosophilidae > Drosophila > Drosophila recens. Next base: position 96,002 of record JBAMBJ010002268.1, on the reverse strand, counting down.
CCCATTAAATATTAGGCTATAAATCAGCACTTCGACCTGTAAGACTTTAATGCGCTCCAGTTCTTTTCCAATATGAGCAACTTTAGCGCCAGTTCAAAGTGCACAAAACGTGCGTAGAATACAGAAATTTCATTGCGCATATAAAAAAACAGAAATTATAATTTATGGTGACTCAAATCAAATGTGAAATAGAGCATACAATTTAAATTAGTCGAAATGGTAAAAATGAAAATTCGATACAACATAATTAGCGGCCAGGCCGCAACGAGAATCAAATGCAAATGGATTGAAATATTTTGGGGAAAAAAAGCTTTTCTGTGGATGCCACTCAATGGTTTATGATCGCAGAGACCCAGTTACTCCGGCAGACAGTCAGACAGTTCGTCAGTCCGTCCGACTGCCAAAAAAACAAAGTCCAAAACGATGCGCCTAAAAATGGAGCATATAAAACTCAACCAAAAATGAGAGAAAAAAGAACAAAAATTTCGGCAAAGCCAACAATAAAAAGAAAAAGAGGAGAAAAGACGCGACGCGTTCCAACTGCAATGAAAATTGAGTTATACACCAGATATATGCGTATATATACATATCTTTTTATATCTACATATATTTTTTTTATATATGGTATAGAAGCGAACAACGCTAAAAATGCGCCACAAAAATAGAGCAAGGCATGTAGAAATGAAAGAAATTAGATGAAAATAGGCGCTATATAAATATATACACACATACATACATATATATAATGTTGTACACACACTGGTATCGGGAGATATTTGTGCTGAATCTGTGTTGTGTGTATGTGCCGAGGGATTCATCCTCTGGCGCGCCTTGGCAGACAGGAATTCAATGCTTAGGGAAATGGGCAAGAAAAGTGTACAAAACGAAGCTGAAAATTGGGAAAAGCGCATTTTATTTTATTTTTTTGTTGGATTTTTATTTAATTATTTCTTTACTTCTATTTTGTTCTCTATTTTTTTTGGGACAACTGAATTTATGGCGCTAGCGTTGAGGTTTTTTTGGGATTGGAATTTGCCGGCGTTTCAAATTGGCGCCAAGTTTTGTTTAGGAGAGTAGAGTAACAGAAAATTACCATATATTATTGTAAAACATTCGGTTTTTAGGGTTTTTTTTTTGTGAGATTTTCCAAAATCGCAGAATTATATCAGCATGATGTTAATTTGAAAAGCAATTCCATAGAAAACTGTTGCTTGGTAAGAAAGTCCCCTTAGCTGGCTATCAAATGCTCAGCATGTCAACTTATTTTATATAGATACATAGTTATTAAAGCCGTTACCTCCTCTCTCTATGACTTTCTATAGATTTACGAGCTGCGCATTTAAATTGTGTGGAAATTATGCACAAATCGAGCTTTACTTTATGATTGGTATCATTATGATATGCATAATAAACATACAAAATATGCTTTTTATTATTTATTTGTGTTGTATGTTGTTTTTTGAGACACGTGTCTTGAAAGTCAACTTGTTGTCCCAAAACGCCCAAACAATAAGCAACAAGTTTGAAATTCAGAAATGTGTTTAATAAGCGCCGCTGCTTTTTGATGGACAGCTTGAAGGGGCCATTGAAGTGTACAAAAAACACAGACACACACTTATCGTATAACGTTTGAAACGTTTCAATGTGTTTGCTTTGCCTCTGAATAGCGTTCATCAACTTGTTAATATTGTCGTCTTTTTGCTTTTTCCCAAACTTCTTAATCTCAATCTTCTGTTGGTTTTAGGCCCTTTGTCCTAAAGCTATTATATGAAATCAACCAGCTCCAAAAGATATAAGAACAACTTTTAAATATAAAGAATTTTGTTCACAAGTTGAAATAATAATGCCACAAAAGTTACCCTTTAAATTTATTTTAGGAACCTTAAACACTGTAGATAAATAACAGCAAACCCTTTCATCTAATAGTGTACAGAGTATTTAAAAAAGATTTTGATAAAAGTAAGCGGAAAGCGTAAACAAATGTCTTTTTTTTGGAATGTATTTTCCTAGAATATATTGTCATAACATTTTTTCCCTTTCCCCTTGAGTTGTTAAACATGCAACGGAAGAGCTTGTTCCACAATGAATTCAAGTACAAAGTACCTTAAAATATTATGTGCTTAGCCAGGTTGGGGAACTCTAATTGGTAACCAGCTACTGGATGACATCATGAGAATAAAATGTGTTGTATATATGTAACTACAGTTAACTTCTTTAAGAACCTGAGGAGATTATGCAAAATGTCTAATTAATGTATTAAAAATGCATGTACTCGAAATGTTATTTCAGGGCCAAGTTAAGTCATGAAAATGAATGGCAATAGAAGGCCAAAGGGCAAATGTTGCAAAGAGAGAACCAAACTGTGGCAATTGTCAATGGGAAGCGGCATGACGAAGTAGGATAATAACAATGACCACGACGTTGACGACGATGACGATGACGATGACGATGATGATAATGATGGTGATGATGATGACAACCACAAAATATTATGTACATGACTTTGCTGGGTTGCCTCTGGGGCATTCACCACACTCCACACCACTTGACAAACAGTAGCAAAATTGTTCAACTTCATTTGTGTTTACCTTTTCATCTTCGGCTGCCTCTGCCTCGTCTTCTTCTTTTGATTATTATTTTCTAGTTGCTGTAAACATTAAGCATTTTCTCATGTAAATTCCCACGCATATTTCTTCACTTGTAATAAAAATAATAATAATGATTTTTGTCTCTCTGTCTCTCTCTCTTTGTGGTTTTCTTTGCCTGGTCAGATAGTTAGAGCCGTGTAAACCAGTAGCCCTTCCATCTAGGCCTAATGATATTTTCTCTCCCTCCCCCTTTCGAGTTCACAGAGGTTAGTTGAGAGTGAGAAAGAGAGAGGGCAGCTGATTTGATGTGTTGATAACTTGAAGTACCAGCTGTGCATAGTTTTTATTGGGAAATGTTTTGAATGAACAACAAAAATGTTTTGTGCATTTTTGTTGTGTTTTATTTTAATGATTTTTTCCCATTTCACGTGGGCTGCCTGCAAGTGTTGAGTGATCCGATCCCATCTGGCTGATAAGAACGAAAGTTCTGACCTTAACTGCCACATATGTATGTACATATGCTTGTTTATAAACGTATGACATTTATATCAATTTTTGGGGATTTTACTTTTCTGACTAAGCTGAATGCCTTAACAGTTTGACTAAGACAAAGTTCAGAAATCGGGTCATGTTAAACCGCTGCACAGCTTATTACACAGTTCTCTCCCTCTCTTTTTTTTATATTTTTTCAGCTTAACTTGGCCAAATAAAAATTTATATGCAAGTTGACAAGACAAGGTTTCAGTCCGCAGATTTTTATTGTTTTTTTTCATTTTTTTTTTTTCATTTTTGTGATTCGACTTTGGGTTGTGGTTTTAGGCATAGCGTTTATCTCGTCACCTTTGTGTACAGGTATAATGACCGCAAAAGCTTAAATTGCTTTAATATCAGAGAGGTGTGTTCCGAAAGAGACGATGATGATCATTTTGGTATATACGAGCCAAGAGTTCGTGGTACTGAACAGTTTATATATTTTTTGTTTAGTTAAGATCAGTGTAAAATTGTGATCGATAGACTAGTTTATTAACTGATAAGTGAATTGATAAAGAATGATTTAAATATCAATCTTATTAGAATTTTCGTTAGAAAGTTTTATAAAATTTAAAATAAAAACAATAACCAACTATTTGCAAAATACAATTTTGCAAAATAAACTAAAATAAATTATCTTAAAACCGCAATTTTTATATAAGAACTACGCCTATTCATAGGCCACTTGTTTGATAGCTCAAAATACTGGTGTAAATGAAATACAAGCGCAGAAACGAGACCAAGCCAAACATTTGGCAATGGAAACACAAATACAGAAAACACATACACACTTTAATATTCATAAAATCGCATGAATGATTCGTTTGAATGAATGAACTGAATAATGCGCATGATTGCGCATACGAATGCAATTCAGGGGAACCCAAAAACAGAACCCACAGCTCTCGGAGCACCAAGCAGCTCTTCAATGGCCCTGTGGCAACTGTATGAGACGTGCCCCAAAACACACACACACACACACAAAAAACACAAAACTGAAACCAAGAAACCAACACCGAAAAATATTACGAGTGCGATTATAAATGTAAAAGGTTTCCTCATTTTGCGCCAGATTATCATCTTAATTTGAATGTATTTTTTTTGCATAATTTTCTTCGTCTTTGTTTTGTTTTAGTTTTGTTGGGTTCTGTTTTTGGCAAGCTGTTTGTTGTTGTTGGTTTCTTTTAACTTTTGCTTCGTTGACTTTTGGCGTTTCAATTAAATTATAAAAATAACAATTTGCTAATTTGTATATTGCATATAATAAGAATATCTGCAAACGAGATGTTGTGATCACAATGATGTGGCTGTCATTCTTGTTTTTATCTCGTTTTTTCTCTCTTTTATTTTGTGGTTGACATTAACGTGGGCGTCATTCGTGCTTTTAACTTTACTTGGCCTGGTCTTAATAGCAATTTATTAATCGTATGAGCTATTTTTGCTATGACGCATCGAAATGGTCAAATATTTGTTTATTTTTTAAATCTACGAGTATATGACAATTGAATGAAACTTATTTTTAGGCTAGCTATATATACATATTTAAATTGTAGTTTTAATACCTAATGCTATATTAGAATATGTTTTTCTTTTCAATTATTTTTCTTCAATTCAAAGAAGCATTTTAAAAATGTTTTATTTATAATGTTTTGAATTTATTTAAAAATTGAACTACATTTAAATTAGTTTTCAACATATAGATTTTGACTAAATTCATATTACATTCTATATTGTAATATGTTGATAGCTGTTTTGTGATAAGAATCGAGCTTTCCATTTTGTCTTCTTAACTGTTGTTACCTTTTTTGGTGAATTAAATTGTTAACATTTAAGTTTGACTTGAGGCACTCGGTGAGAACAGATGCATCTTTTACTTACGAGTACGAGTATAACCCATATCTGTCCATCAAATGCTGAAAAGCTCTCATTTCTGACAGTCTGACATTCCCTTTTGGCTACTGATATACATGTGTATGTAGATACTCGTATATGTCCGATATGTATATAGTTTCATGGAGATGCTTAATCTACCATAACTTGCACATAATTTGCCTGTCAAGTTGCTTGGCTGATCTCGGAATGAGTCACGCGACAGCCAGGGAGTCGCCTCTTGAGTGGAGGTTAATTTTAAAGGATGCGCTGATTAAAATTTACGCACAAGGTCATTGGCGATCTTTCGCCTTGCGTCGCTGGACATTAAAATTAATGCAGGGCATAAATATTGTGCAGCGAGTTGAAGTTGAATCTGGCAGTTGTTGCAATACCAGTTCATTTCTGGCTTAATCAGCAACTGGTCCATGAACTTGGCTCTTGATCTGCTGAGGCTCATGGCAATTGCATTGCAGCTGCAACGCGCCAACGCTTAGAAAAGCGTTCAAACGACACACACTCATACACGCACACTCACACACGACACATTTCTGTCATCATCAATAATGCCGACATACAGAGAAAGAGAGGCAGACAGAGTGTGATAGAGAATTTGCTGTGGTTTTCCTCCTGCCTTTTTACCTTTAGCTGCAAGCAAATTGGCACAATTTCTCCAGCCGCAACGCGTGTTGTGTTGCATACAACGCCATTTGGCCATATGGCCATGTGGCATCAACAACAGCAACAGCAACTGTTGCAACAGCTGACATTTTGCGGCTGCAAACGTTCAACATTCAACGTTCAACATACAACGTTCAACATACAACGTTCAACACACAACGTTCAACATACAACGTTCAACGTCCAACATTCAACTCTCTTTCGCAGATTTCCTACAATATTTAACATAAATTGTAGACACCGCACAGCTGCTGCCACCGCAGCCTAAAGCCAACCAACCAACGTTCTGCTCGAGCTTTTACCTTTGTTTATGAGGCATAACGGATTGATCTGGGCGTATGTAACGCATTAGAAATGGCAACCGAGATTCATGCGAATTCCACATATTTTTGGAAGCTTTAGAAGAACAAAGAAAAACTGAGAGAAGGAAGTATAAACAATAAAATACAAATAAAAAAATAAAATAGTGAAAAAAAAACATTCAGTGTACAAAAATTAAAAAAAAATTGAGATTTTTAATATCACAAGAAACTTGAATTGAGCTTTCATAACTTTTCAAATACTTTTGTTCTATTAAAATAGCTTTCGCTTATAAGCTTGGGTTTTTAGTTGATAAGTTTTATTTTTGGCTCTTTTTTTTAAGGGTTTTGTAATAATAGCGGTAATTTTAATTTTTTAAATTTTTTAAGTTCAAAAGAACGAAATTACAAAATTGTATGCCATTTTAAATGATTTTGTTTTTTATTTTTAAATTCGCAAGTTATCTTTTTTCCAATTTTTTTATTTATTGTTTTAATTTAGTAATTTTTGGTTTTCCCTTTTTTTTATTTCTAAATTTGTAAGTTTCCAATTTTTGGCTCTACATTTCAGGTGTTTTTTTATGCTATATGTCAGAATTCTTAAAATATATCGTTCGAGTGAATGAGAAGTTTTTCAAGTAGTCATATAATTTGATTTAGTATCTATATTTTTTCAAAAGCGTATTTGACGTTCGGTGTTACCCTTGGCTTTCTTTTCCGATGTGTGGCAGGCGGGCGTTGCATGATCTTTAATCAAACAGTTAGCGGCGCCGCCGACGCAGATTGGGGCAATTGCAACCTTGATAGGCGTCGCGCGTTTCCTCCCTGTCGCCCCAGTTCTCCCCAATCTTCCCCATTTTTGCAGCAGTGTTCATCATTTGCCAGTTTTGGAGTGAATTTGAAGTGGGTTTTCGAATTGGAGCGCGTGCTGCGTTTCTAATGCAGCTGTGTCAAGGCGCTAACAAATTTATGTGGCCCAATGTGAGTGCTTCTCTTTCTCTATCCCCCCTTTCTCTGTCTCTCACCCTCTCTCTCTCTCTTGGTGCATGCTACTGTGTTGCGGCTTTAATTAACGGTCAACGGAAACTTATGCGCTTTTGTGTGCCACTTCATCTTCGTCTTCGACGTCGTCTTCGTCTTCCTCCTTAGCTTCTTCTTTGTCTCTTCGTGTGGCCCCAACTGTTTTTCATGTTGTCTTAGGTTACCGAAAGCGTCGGTTCCGCTTTCGCATATTGCGCTTTTGCAGCTTTCTTGTTTATAATACCCTGTACTGAGTGCATGAGGGTATGTCAGCAATAAAGAGTTCTCAAAGCAAATGCTAAAATTTTATTGAAGCAAAAACGCCATCACGAGATTCTATAAAGGTAATGAGTATCATTTGCGTTTAACCCTTTCTGTTCAATTGTGCATTTGCCGTTAGGGCAGAAAAGGCGCCTTTTATTTTGTGGTTGGGGCAATATCGATACCACATCCCTGCACTCTCCTCCTCTCCCCTTCCCTTCTCTCTGGCATGCTGGAATCTGGCTGGCATATGTCAATGTGCTTAATGCCTCACTGACGCTTCAGCCATAAAACAGAGAGAGAGAGGTACGGATACATACATATATAGGGAAAGAGAACAAAAACAACTTGCGTGTATAGAACAACAACAAACGATCGCTGTCAACTTTTGTAAACTTCCGGTTAGAGCCGCTCGTTTGGTTTAAGCCATTAATGGATTTTTATGTTTGCCCATCGGCCCCAAAATAAAAAAAAGCCAACAATCCAACAACAACAACGACTGGCAAAAACAAGCAGCTGAGAATGCTCGACTTACAGATACCCAGCAATTGAAAGATGGTCTTTAGGGTACAATTACAGACATTAAATAGTCGAATTCCCGACATGGGATACCCGTTACTTACTTAAAAAATAAATGAAATATATTTAATTGCATACTTTTAGGTACTTACCTTGAAACTTAAATCAGCCTTAACCAACATTCTATTTGTCCAATCTTGTTGCGAATTGGTAGGATGGCCAAAAATAATCGTAATATTTTAAAAACTGTTGTTAGACTACCCTTTAATTCACTTGCCATAAGTACAGGGTATAAGAAGGGTTTCATATGACGAGACTCTTTGTTTTTAGTTCAGTTGCTCGATGTATGCGTAATTCTAGGAATTCATTCTTTGTGTTTACAAACGCTTAAGGCCAGTTGCTTTGTTGATTTTAGCTTATGACGACGACGACGACGACGACTTTCTAGCGGCGCTTTCAATTAATCAATGTTTGCCATGAGAATTTTCATTTATTGATAAGCGGTTGGCATTTCGGGGGTCTCGAGTCACGATTAAAATTTGCAACGATCTCTGGTCGGTCGCCTGTCAATTAAATTTGACAATTTGAGTTGAGTGTGTGTGTGTGTGTGTGTGTGCGAGCCTGAAGCGGATAGTCGTTTATCATTTAGCGAAATCATTGTCACATGTTGTACAATAAATTGAAAACGAGCCAAATGTACATGAGATATTCACAACAAGATGTTAAGGAGATGAGCATGTACCATAACACAAAAGAAATCCATTGAGTTATGTCGTTCTCTCTCTCACTCTCACTCTGTCTCTGTTAACTTCTCTTTCTGCTTCTCTTTCCTTCTGGTCTTCATCTACATTTCCATTTCCATCTTCAACTTAGACGTCGTACAATCACTTTCGGCAAATGCGGCAAACTCCTAAGTTCAATGTACCCCTCTCTTTCATAGTGAAGTTCGTGCAGACGCAAAGTTGATAATGATAATGATGATGATGATGATGATTATGTGAATGTGGATGAGCTAAAGTAGAAAAACAAAAAAAAAATAAAAAAATAACACAAGATATGATGGAAATAGACAATAAACAACAAACTTCAAACGACATTAAAGCGACAATGTTGCAGCATTGTCCACCAAAAGACCATTAACAATTTATTCCCAATGTGCAGTTGACAATTTTAAATTGTAAAAGGTGTGGCAACACTGTTTGCCGTAAACAGCTATGAATTTAAATTAAAAGCTAGGGATACTAAAATAATTATTTTAAAAACCCTAACTTGTTAGTTTATGATAATGTTTCTGCAAGTTTTCTCTTTTTTTTATATAGTATAAATGTTATTGATTAAAATAGAAATTCTAGACTTTGAAGACAATTACTTTTGTCATCATTTTATTTTAAAATCTTTTAGTTTATGCAATAAAAAAACTTAATATTAACATTAAAAATATTAGAAATCAAAATGTGTATTTTTTCAATTTAAAAATGAATATCATTTAATTAAACAAATTTAACTATTTTATTTAGTATTTCAAATGTTTTGACACTTTAAAGAGATAAGAGATTCACACTGTTTTTTATAGGGTATTAGCTTATCGAATCTGTTCGCTCTTTCTCGAATAAACTACAATTTAAGTAGTTGGCTTTATCCAAAATTTTGTAAGATCCGTAAGATCTATGTATTCAGCGCCTTCTATCAACACACATGTCGTGTTGCGGCCCTGGCACTAATACTACATATATAGATACATGCTACGCTATTGTTGCTGCTTTTGTTTTTGTTGTTGTTTTTCGTTTGTGATTTTTGCATTACATTGCAAAATGCAAAACAATGAAACGCCATGAAATCATGAGCACTATGCAACAAAGTACAACATGCTACAAATGTGATGATAATTATAATTGTGTGCAGCGAAAATTGCAAACAATACGGCACCGACAACAACAACTACAACAACAATTGCAACAAATACATAGATACACAAATACTCAGACATAGTAGACGCATAAGTTTCCTTTTTGGCTTTTGCTTAGCTGTTAATTTTCATTTAATTGCTTTTACGCGCGCACTTTTGTTAATTTCCTGCATTACAATTTGATTAATTGCTGTTTCCATTTGCTTCATTTAAATGCACGCACGTAGCGCTACAGTAATTGAAAGCACCATGCTGGACCATTCCCAACTCATCGCATATCTCAAGCTTTACGATTGTGTTATTATAAACTTTATTGTGCAAATAAAAAAAAATGAGCTTTTATTACAAATTAAAATTTGGATGAATAAAAAACAATGGAAGGTACATCATTTGAAATGTTAAGAAAATATAGCCTTAAAACTCTTTAGACTCAAGACATTCCCATAAAACATTGAATCTAACAATATATAGTTCTATCCATTTCTATCTTAACTAAAAGTATCTTCCAAAAAAAAATAAATAGGAACTCGGCTTAAGCAAATATAAGGGAATATTTCAAATATAACAAATACTATCCTTCATTGTCATATCATATTTATTATTATTATTTTTTTATTATTGAGACTCCCAGCACTACAAGTATAAACTTATTATTTAATGTGCTGGTCACGATACTTGTATCCCCATTACATAAGATTTCTATTGTATAATCCAAAAATTTCAAAAAAAGCACTTAAAAATAGCTTTTGCAGGGCATTCCATCGTCGAGCATTCGCGAATAAAATGATACGTATTTTTATTGTTACCAGTTGCTAAATCGAAAATCAAAAGAATTTAAATGGGTAGCTTATGTCATCGAATCACTTTTGTGTGAATGAATGAATAACGCGGCTAAATGTGTTTTATTTTAAAATTAACTAAACTTGCACACACATGACAAGCCGAATAAATATTTGAAATTGTAAGTACAAAAGTTCCCAGCAATCTTTTGTTAGGCTAAAATGCAGCTGTTCTCTCAATTTATATTATTTAGCTGGCAATGATTTGAAGCCAATTGAGAAATTCCTTGTCTGGTTAAATGATGCATATCTCTTAATTAATTTGTTATCCAACAGATACCCTTTCAATAATATTTAATAGCTTTAAAAGGTCTCTCTTTGTAATACACAAATTCTTCTGCCAGCTGAATAATATATATTGTTAAAGAATATCTTTGAAATGAGAACCTGTTTCAGTCTTTTGACATTGACGCAACTTTTGACTAGCTGCAAATTATCAAAATATGCTAATTGGTCTCTTGGCAAGTTTATTGGACAATAATTGTCTTGGATTAGGTTTTAGAACCTCCCCTTCGCCCCCTGCCCCTGGCAAACCTTCCATTGAGGTTCCCTATTTCATTATGCATGCACATAATTTATAGCGAAACTGTAAATTATTTGCCAAATTAGATAGATGGCAACTGGTTGGCCTTTTGAGTTGGCTATCTTGATCTTCTCTCCACGTACATTGCTGCAATTTTATTTTGCTGTGTGATTTTGATAAGCCAGTTTCTATTTTGAATCCAATTTCTTGTCAAGGCCTTTGGCTTCTAGAATTCTGTAGCTGCTGTTTTATTTTTTGTTGAAGTTTGTAAATGTTAGTTTTTACTAGCTATTTAACATTTTATTGTGCCATTAAATTAGTCTCCCGTTGTTTGGCCAACAGTTTACATCTGTCTTAAGCTCCTTTATTTCTGTAATTAACTAGTTTTGTCTTCAAGGAGTTCGTTTATTTTTTCCATTTGAAATCTAAACTTGAAAGTTGGCAACTCTGCGCTAGAAGCTAGAAAGCATGTTGAGCTCGTCGTTCAATAAGTCGTCTAGTTGTAAGCGCTTCATATAAACAATTGCAAATAAACAGCGGAAGCATTAGCAATTGAGCTTGCTCGGCTAACAAATACCCTTTACGAAAATCCAAAGAAATATATTTTCATAACTACAATTACAATTAATTTACTGTGACGATTTTAATCATCAATAACAGCTACAAATCTCACTTCGGCCTATGCTCTACATAGTGATACCTTCTTTTTATAATTTTTTAGGTTTATAGAGTATCCAAAAAGAAAACAATAAATGTATGTTTAAATAATATAGTAAAAGAAAAGTTTGGAGAAAGAAACGTTGCCTTTCACATTTCAAATTGAACAACAAGCCCAAAAACCGTTGCCCTGCCACGCCACATATGCCCCCCTCCCTGCCCCTGCCCCTGCCCAGCCGCCACACTTCTCTACGCCACTGGGCTGCCCGGCACAGTTTAAAGTGTGAATTGTTTGTGAGTTGTTTATAGAATTTTAGCTGTTGCTTTTGTTGTTGTTTATTTATTATGAAGAACTGCGCGTTAGCATTTCACACACTCGTAAACATTCCACAAGGGGCAACAGCAACAGCAATAACAACAATATACATATTTATTAATTAAAGTCGAAAAGCCCAAAAGTAGCAAAATGCTAAAATTGTGAAGAGAACAAGCCCTGGCCAGCTGCAAAAATACGATTCCATACAGTATACAAAGCCAATATACATATTTACTTTTCCCAAACAAAATGCAAAATGTACAAAAGAATAAAAAAACATAATAAAAATAATAAAGATATGCTGCTCCGTTTCAGGGCCATGGGGGCGTTTCAGTGTGACACATACAGGAATGTGGCACAAATCTGTCAAACAATCTGACAATACATTATTTAAATCTATATACAAATTTGTTCACGAAAATGGGAAAACTTTTTTATTGTACAATATATAAGCAGATATTTATTTTTGATGCTGATGTTTTTTATGGCAGACTTTTCCACAAATTAAACGCACACAACTTTCCCATCTCAGGGTCATCATCGTTGGCATCGTCATAACATAAAATTAAATCTAAACAATAAATAAAAGAAAATTGCAGTTGAATTTTTGTCACACATCAGCCATTAAATGAATGCCGAAATCAGCAAACAGTTTTTTGAAAACAACTTTGACATTAAAAAGGAAATGCAGTGTATTTAAATTTACGACAAGATCGAAATACCCTTTTGATGTGTATGTGAAACTATCTCACATCTATATGTTCGTCAAGTCAAATACATTAGCATAATTTTCTATTAAACAAAACTGTTAAAATGTTCAAAGACACCTTTAAATTGCCAAAATCAACGACAACGAATATATATATTTAAGTTTAAGTTTAATGACTTTTAGCCGCTTGTTGAAATGAGGCATTGATGAGCACGTCCAACAACCAAGACAGTCAACACCACCAACACCAACCACCAACACCACCAGGCGAACCACTCTTTAGCTTGATTGAGCATTTGTCAATTTCGTTTTCAGACGCAATCAATTTTAATGCTATAATATTTCATAATTTTTGTAATTTATGCGATTTGAGTGGAAATTTATATGGTATTCATTAAATTGCCAAAAATGTTGCCCATAGCTGTAAAATTGCTATACTTAACGGCAATAGAAGCACATTTTTGCTGTAACTTTTGGTTATATCACTAAAATAAACATTGGGTCAAAGTTATGAAAGTTTTCTCGATGATTTGTGGGCACAAAATTGGAGCACTTAAATGTACAAAGCGTGTGTCAAATGAACAATAAATAACTTTTGGATGCGAAAATCAGAAATAAGACAATAATAATCAAAATAAATAATAATGTATAGGAAAGCAAGAGAGTTTTAAGATAAGAAATGATTGAGAAATGAAATTACATATTGTAAGAAAGGTTTTTTTGTAATTTGGGCAATTTAAAAGCGAAGTGAGTTTTTAAAACAGAAAGAAGTGACTACAAGCATCTAGGACGAGAACGATATTAATCTGAGAGTTTCAGATCATAACTAATTATGTGGCTCTGCATATTTCAAAACTCATTTTCATAGACAACACGTAACTGTGTCATGGTTAGATAATCTAAAAAACCGTAGAATTTTCACGTACACATAAATTAGCACATTCAAGTGTAAATATTTTCCGAAAGCAACATTTTTTTTTGTTTTTCATTTTTTGTTGTTAGCTGTAAACTGACAAAACTTCCGAGATAATGCTACTTGCTACTAGTACGCCAATTAGTCAACCAACTAACTGGACAGTGGGGCACAGCAAATTTAAATGTCATTTGCTACAAACAATTTTCTTTTCCATTATCTTCTGTTTTTGGTTTGTTTAGTGTTGGGCAGATCTCCTTCCACATCAAGAGAGTTATGAGAAAGTCATTAAGATTTACATTTTAGCTTGATTATTCTTTAATGTTGTTTTTTCACTTTTAGACAATTATGCCTTATTTCTGGCAATATTATGTTTTTATGATTATAGAAAATGTTTTCTTTTATTTTGGGCCAAATAATGATAGTTAAGAACTTTGATCTCTCTTGAGTCGGTTTTATTGTTTTTAAATGATTATTGAATGTCGTTAGCGGTAAATGTTTAATGGGTCAAACAAAAAGTTGCCTAACTGGCCTCAGTCCTTAATCCAATACCAGTTGTAGAAGGCCTCCCGCCTTCTCCTCTTACTGAGAAGTAGTTTTATATGCGCATCTAAAAAAAAAGCTGTAAATTTATGGTCACCTCCGCTTAAGCTGCTATTTAAGTAAATCTATAGCTTCAGGCTGGGTTATGGTAAATGCATTAACTTTTAATGGCCTTTGGTAAATGATGCGCGAACATCTTAAGAAGTTGCACAACTCATCGCATCGTGAAGTATGTATTTGATATCATACAAGTGAGTAGCTACTCAAAAACGAGTAGCAAAACTTAAGTACATCAGCAAGACATCATTAACCTTAAGTAGAAAGCTAAAAAAAATAAAAATTTTGGTGCTAAAATGGGCGTTAATATGCCCTAAAACCAAAAACGTGATATATCTTATGTGAGGCTAGTTTTGAAAACAACCAATCAAAATGTCAATGTATCAGAACTATCAGAGATTTTATTATTCTGACAAATTTTCGGAGACTTATTAATAATTAGCATTTAATACATGTTTCATTTGATCAAATATATCAACAAATGTTAAGGCATTTTTAAAAATTCTCAATAAACTAACTTTCTGTTTGTTCCTTTCTTTTTACTTGCAGAACCCAACGAATACTACAAGAAACCTCCTACCCCCAGACTCAGCTGAACAAGTATTTTGAACAGGTAAACTTTGAGATAAAACAAAGGAAAATTGATTTGAAGTATACATTGTGGCAGTCATAAAGCAAAACTTGGACCCAAGGGTCGTTTATCAAAAGGCATATCGAGAAATAAAACGCACAGTTTACAGTCACAGTCTCACACATGGTGCATTGCATCATTAACTTTGAATCAGTGTGCCGCATTTAGATAGGAGAGGTGTCTATGCAGATATGTACCTGCCACAAATGTATCTATATATGTGTTGTGTTGTGTTTATCTGTATACTTATACTATGCACTCGTATCTCAACGGCGTCAAATTGCATTTAAATTGAATGAAATTAATTTGACATGCAAGTTGTGTTGAGTCAACTCAACTCTCGACTTTTCTGTTTGTCTGTCTGTCTGTCGGCCTGCCTGCCTGATTGTTGTAGCTTTCAACAAAGCGTTATAGTTACACGTGTACAGATGCCGATGCAGATACAGATACGCACAGATACAAGCTGCATCTGTAAGATATACATACAGAACACAGATGAAAGCAGCGGCTCCTCTTGTTGCACATGTCGAGCAAAAATCAAAATGACAGCCCCACAGCCGGGAGAGAACAGGACCGAGACCCAGGCGCGCATTCGATAGATACAATAGTTGTCTTCAGATATATCTTTGTTGTGGTTGTGTGTGTGGGGGATTGCTTATAAATAGCAACAGAAATGATCTATGCCTAGCTGCCGGGCTGTGCTTGCATCGCTTATAAGATTCTATCTATTCCTACCTATATGAAAAATTTTTCATCAATTTTCACTTAGAAACGAAACAGTTTCCCCCGTTGCATTGCCAATTGCGTAGGCGTCTCTCTAGTTCTTTCTCTCTCCCTCTTTCTCTTTCCCTCTCTCTTTTTTTTTGCATTTGATTTACTTCATTTATAACACTTTTCTGCCAGCTTTTTCTTGCCGTTCCGTTATGTTCCTTAGTCTTGTAATTTCTTAATAAATAAAAACGCGTTTGGCGCCCCAAGTCTTTGGCATCTATTAGATATGTATCTGAGCAATGTATCTAGCAATGACTTTTGTGCTTGCTGCAAATGAATGATTGTTTTTCATTAGATTTGTTTTTGTTTTGCCATTGCTTTCTAGTCTTTGCCTTTGATCTGCTATGTGGGACTGTCTATAATCAGATTGGATTTGTCATAAGTTCAGGGGGAATTCTTAAAGCATTACTTTACCAATTGCTGTATATTTAGACGTAGGCAGCTAAAAACATGATCTATTACCAAATCTACATAAACTAATTTATGTGTTTTTCCTTAGATCTGACAGTTAGCCTTGTTAGCTTGGTTGTAGATATATCTGTAATGCAGTTTCCCACTTCCTAAGTATACTATACATGACTTTACTTGTATACAAGTATAATTATGTAATTGTAATTACACTGTGTCAATCTTAGCTTAACCCTATCAGTTAAACACAATAATAAAGGTCAGTTTTGCGTGTAACGAGCTCCTCTCTCGTCGCTTCTCATCGTATGCAAATGCCATGCCAAGTAAATACTTAAAAGTCAACGAAGCATGCAAGCTGCTAGTGCATTCATAAAACCTTCTTTCCCCTCCGCCTACTACGTTTATTCACACGCATAACGCCCAAAATGGCAAACAAAGTTAACTTGCAACATTCGCATGACATGAGCGCCACCTAGCGGCCTGTGAACTAACGTTGGGCTATTGTATTTTAAATTTAAAATAGTTGAGGTTTTATAGTCATATATTTCACATCAAGATCCTCTAAATAAATGTTAATATAATCTATATTTATTTAAGTCAGGGAAATTCAAATTTTTATAAATAAATGTACTATTTACAAAAATAATCTGTCTTAGTGCAATTTGAATTTATAGACTTAATGTAATGTAATGTAATTGTAATTATATTTTCTTTAAAATTCGAATTGATTTTGTATTGTCTCTCCTCTGAACATTTGCTGAAAATTCCTAGAGTATCTACTACTTCAAGCAATTTTCAACTGTAGCCGTCTTTCAATTTTTTATTTATTTTTTTTAATTTTCATCTTTTATATACATATAATATATTTTTTTGTGCTTGTTGCTGTGCTCGCGTAATCAGGGTGTAACAATTACGCGTCTTGAATTGCGGGTTGCCGAGATGCAGAGATACAAGTCGACTCGCTAGATGGCCAGATAGATATAGCCAACTTGGCTCTGGGTCTGTTACAGACTCTGCCGCGCCCCGTCACGTCTTACGTGTTAGTTGTGCCATGCTCCGAGTACGAGTACGAGCTGTTCTCATTCGATGCAAGCCCAGTCGAGACGAGAATCAAGACTGAGACCGAGCTGATTTGAGACTTGGCATGCGAGAGTGCGAATACGAATGAATATATGTGAAATAATTTTGAAATAATAGACATATCAGCGGCAGCAGCTCAAGTCTCTCTGGCCTTTGTTAAGATTCTTATTTCATTTGAAATTTTTGTGGTTGCGCTTTGCATTTGATTGTTTTGCTTCATGCTTAATTAAACGCCATAAACTTGGCTATTGGTATAGGCCATTATATTTACGATTTCACATCAGTTTTACGATACAACAGCAACAATGAAATCAAATATTCAATTTTTAGAATGTTCAAATAATGAGTACTCTTAATGTGGGTGTGACGCCGCCCCGCCAAATATGCACAGTTAGTTTTATAGCAAAAAAATAAAAAATAAAATGAAAAACATTACATCAAAATTGGTAAAAACACGTATAACTTATACTTATAAGATAAATGAGCAAATGGCATTTGCAACGTGTTTGTGGTAGGCAAATTGTTGACTATTAAACAAATTGCTACAAAATGGGAATTTTTATTCTTTTTTGAGAAAGGAACTGTCAGAGCTGTTGCCCATATTCGATCGATAACTTATGGAATTTAACTTGTAGTTGTTTAAAAAGAATGTATAAGGAATGCATAAGAAATGAATAGAAGTGAATCGAGCAGCTGTTGAAATATACAGATAATTGGTAGTTTTTTGCAGGACTACAATTGAGGTCAACAGTAGAATTAAAAATGATCTTAAAGAAGTTGCTTTTATTCTTCTGAAATACAAAAATATACTTCTTAAAAGAAGTTGAGCCAAAATGTTATCTGTCTTATGTTCTGTTAAATATCTGATAGTAATTTTAATAAATTTGCTTGTTTAAATTGATATGTGCTTCGATCTTATAGAGGAAATCCGCCCCTGTTTGTTTAGCCATGTAAAACGAATGGTATTAAATCAATTGCTTATCGAGACATTTGCAAGCGTAACACTCATTCGATGAATATCGACATTGCCTCGCAAAGAGCACAACGAACAAAATTGTTCCACTTGAGTTGGGAAATACAGAAGAAGAACAACAACAACAAAAACAATAACAAAAGCAGCACAAACAACAAATTAACAAAAGCAACAAGCAAAGTAGGGGAAATAATTTTGCGCGATCATTGTGCTGAATCCACTCATTGAATTCTATTTGTGGGTGAATATCCCGATCTATCTCACTCTTTTTCCCTCTTGCCTTATATGCCGAGCTTATTTTTTCATTTTCAATAGCGAATTTTGCTTAGATCAAAACAACAACAACAACAGCAACAACAGGGTCGTATAATTCAAATGAAATTGAAATTAAGTATTGATTGCAATTGGAACTCTGTGCACAGTCCAAACTGGTCATACACACAAACATATACAGAGTTGCAATGCAAATTGAGCAACGACCATAAATTATAGGCGATATGGCAACGCCACGCGATGCGCTGCAGCAAAGGTAGCTATTAAAATGGCCAAGAAATCGACAGCAAATGAATGGCAAAAGTAACTGGAAATCGCTGCAAATTAACTAAATCAGCAGTTGTTGCGCATAGCTAGGGGAAAATCAAGAGCGGACTAAGTTAGTTAGACATACTAGTTGCTTGCGCGACAGTTTGACAAGCAGTGTGATTCGCAAACTGTTTGTGCAGTGATAGTATAGAAAAACTTTTGAAAAGTGGCATAAATATACAGTTGTAATTGTTTTGACGATATAAAAAAGGTTCATGTAATATTTTCCTAAAATAAAAAGATTATTCGGCTTAGTTTTTATATTTTCTTATATTATTAGAATGGCTTATGTTTTCTAGAGCAAGTTAACAACAACAAAATAAGCTTCATTGATTTTAACTATATTTAAAACATTTCAATATGCCTTGCTTTAGTTTGCTTAATGAATGAATTGAACGTATGTTTGTTTTCTTGATCGGCATCAGTTTATTTGCTCATTTTTATTCTTATTTGCGTTGCTTTGACATTAATGTTCTTCTGTCTGTATCATCGTCAACGACAATATGCCATTTTCGTCATCATCTATGTATCTGTTCTCTCTGTCTATCGCTCTGTAGTCTATCTCTGTTTCTGGCCTTCGTCCATGTGTCACGGTTTCGCAAGCATTGGCTTTGAAATGAGCCCATCAGAGCATCATACATTTTCCATTGTTGTTGCCGTCATTTTGTTGCCTGCTGCTATTTTTGGCTTGAGCATTTAACTAATGCATTTGGTTTTAACAAACTATTTACGAGTAATGAGCAATTGTAATAAAAATATACATATGTATCTGTTGTGTTTGTATTTGCTTTGCAATGTTTAATGAGGTCGTTTCCTTACTTTTTGGCATTGTGGGAAAGAATGTTTACAGAATATTTGTCAACTGCTGCTGTTGCTAAAAATATGCCTGATGTGTTTGCAATTTATGATCTAATGCCTTCTGAGTAACGCGAAACTTAAGAATCTATTATTAATTTGAATTACGAGTGGTAAATGAAACTGGTTCTGGATTTGAACACTTTAAGCTACTCTTAAATAGAACTGAAGTGGCTAATTTTGACTTGGCTTAGGAAAGGCTGTCAACGGAATGGCAATTCTATTTACAGTTTGACAGTTTCGTTAAGCTCTAGTTGTGGCTTAGACTAGGTCTAGTTTGAACGTTTTTAGAAGAAAATCAGGCGCATTCTTTGAATCTCTGGATATTTCAATAAAAAAACAACAGATCGAAATTTGAGAGCTCTTTAAATGTAAAAAATTGCAACAAATTATTAATTGTAATATTAGTATTCGTTAAACAAAATAAAAATTATAAATGTATTTAATTAAGTTTAACTAATTGTTAATATTGACTGCTTTGCTTTTGACATTATATGTGTATTATTCTGTCAAACATGCCTGAATAGAAAACTGAACTCTGTGCCGAAGCATAACCAAAAACAGCAATTCCTTCGTAAGACTTTAGAGGTGCAAGTTCAAGTGCTCGATGCAACAATAACAACAGGATCCAAATGAGCATGACAATAAACTGCGACTGGTATTGCATCTGTGTTCGGGGGCAGCAATCAAGCCCAAGATGCGGTCACATTAAAGTTATGCCGGCCGGCAGATTACTGATTGAAGAGTTAACCCAAGTGAGAGAGAAAGAGAAAGAGGGACAGTGACGGAAACAGGAGAGATAGAGGGGGAAAGAACGAGAACTAAAAACCAGATTCAGAACGCAAATGCTTAGTCATCGAACTTGGCCTAATGCAAAACAGAGAAACAACAGTCAACCAGTGGCTACCGTGACTCCATAGCTTCCCAATGGATGACTCAGCCCTGGCGAAATGTGCTACCAGTTTAGCACAACAACAAAAACAACAACAACAAGAACATCATCTGCAACAACAACAACAACAACGTCATCATCTATGGAGCTAAATTCTCGTCTCGCCGTCGCATCTGCTGCTGTCCTACTCCACTTCTTGTGTGCCGGCCAAGAGTTGAGCACCGAGCACAGAGATTTTATTTTCAACGCTGTGTTTAGTATATTTATGCTCCGTCATGCTTTGGCGCAACGCCCTCAACTGGCAATGCCCTCGAGATACACATGTATCTTATGGATACCTACACACATTCCATCGCCCGTGTGTACGTGTACATTTTGTGGTGTACTCTCTCAATTAGTTATTCATATAACGTGCTAAAAAATACAACAAAAAAATAAGCAAAAAAAAATCCTGTTGTTGATTAAGGCCCGCATGGTCGGTCGGTCGGTCGGCTACTTACCCGACCGTCTGGGGGAACTCATCCTTTTAGCTATACACATTGTTTGCTGTCTGCTGCTTTGACAAAACTTTGCATGTCATGTTGTCATTATGTATGGTTCCTTACCCTTATCCTCGACTTCAGCCTATGCCAAAGCTAAAGCCCATGCTCGAACTCAAACTCGAACCCGAACCTCAGCTCAGCTCAGCTAAAGCCCTGACATTGTTTGTCTACTACTTTGGTCGCCTCGTCTGCAAATCCCGTCCCGTCCCGGATATTCATAGACATTATATGTAAGCACTTATCATCGTATTAGGCTTCACGCCTTTTGTCTCATCTCAGCTTTAATGCCGCGCGCTCGTTGTTTGCTCAGCTCATCTGCTCAGCTTTGGTTAAATATACTCTCTTGTTGTTGTTGTTGTTTTTGCATTTGAACATTGGCAAATGTATGCCTGCCATTCCACATAGACCTGCAATGCTTGCACTTAAAATTAGAATTAGAAATTCGAATTGCCTGATTTTTCCCATTTTTCAGTTTTAACAAAATTTTTAAATCATTAAAGCTCGTTTAAATTAATTAATCGTTATTAATTAATAATTTAATCTCAAATGCTGTTTATAAATTTATTAAACATGATAAATGAAATTAAAATATTATTAAACAAAATTACAATGTTTAAGAAAAGAGCAACTTTTCTAATAAAGATAATTTAATGTGATTTAATTGAATTTAAAGACTTATTAAATTTCCTAGAAGTAAAATTGCAATAATAATAATAATTTAGCAGGCTAAGTCTGACCTTAGTTATCTAGTTATTAGTTAAATATCAAAATTAAAAAAATAATAATATGTGCTTTACTTTCAATTTTAATTTATTTCTATTAATGCTCGGCTTACTGGTCTTTCTTTTATCTGCGATAAAAAACACTTGTCATTAATCTAATTAAATTTAATTCAAATAAGAGCAGTGATTACCAAACTGTAATTGTTGTCTGTCAAATTGCAGTCGCATCCCTGTCAAACTGTCAACACGTCAAGTGACAGCTAAACTGTAGCAGCGCCTGTCAAACCGCTGGCAGACAAATAAAGATGAGCGTTAATAAAATTCCCGTTTTGCAAGTCTTTGAATCGCTTTGCCATCAATACGATGCGATATAAACAAACTCTGGTTCTATTCTCTGTGCATATTTCAATTGATCTTATGAGTCAAGCTACCATGTTTAGGCATAAATCGACGTTCTCTGAGCCAAAATCAAAAACCTGCGCGGGGTGGGTCAACACGGGAGGCAGACAGTGGGTCGTATGAGTGATGTCTTTGGCTTGGCTGCTGGATAAGAAAAAAAAAACAGAGTTAAATACGAAAAAGAGAGGAGAGAATTCTCGAGGTCAGCCACTTTTGTTGCGCGCAAACCGCTTTGGCCGCCCCTCTAGTCGTCCAGCTACCTGTTGTTGTTGTTGATGGTGCTATTCTCAGGCACTCTTGACCAACATAAACTCGCATCATTATAAACATACATACACCATGAATGTTAGAGACATTAGAACTTTTTAAAGACGTTTGTAACGCTTAGGTGGAAGTAGAAACAAAATTGGATCATACATTTCATATGCTTTTATAAGTTAGATTTAGTGGAGATTTAAAGTAAATTCTTTTTGATTCGCAGCAACATAATTAAATTCAAGTTCTTTTTAGTTTATATTGTGTCGTTAAACATAAATGACTTCAAATAGATTTGATAATTAAAAGATTTAATTTAAATTCGATTTTAACAAAACTTTTGATATTATTTTGTTCTAAATATGATTTAAAAAATTATTAAAGGCGATGTTAAGTTCGATTTTAATCGAGTTATTATCGTAAAGATAAGAGAATAATTTGATTTGATCAAGATTCTATTTAAAAATGGATCATATTTTTTATGCTTAATACTCTAACATAATTTTTAAAGTGTATGAGTTACATTGAATTCGGTTTGCAGCTTCTCTTTTTTTTATTCGTTCTGTTTCTGTGCTGCCTTCGCTGTCCGGTTTCGCAAACGTTGCAGTTGCTGTTATTGTTGTTGTTGCTGCTGCTGCTGCTGTCGTGTGTGGTTTTTACTTAATTTACTTTACTGTTATGTTTTGGCTTTCCGCTTGTTAGGCAAACAGCAGCAGCAGCAGCAGCGGCAACAAGAACAACAACAGCAACAACTTGCAGCAGCAGCGCAAATTGATGTGTGTATCTGTCAGATACTTTTGCTGATTCTGTGTGCAGCAATTTGGATGCAGGGGCAGCAACAGCGTCGTCTACACTTGACATTTTCTGGGTGTGCTGTGAGGCGTGGGCAAAACATACACAAAACCGACAATTTCATAACTGATCCGTCATGCCAAACGTAGCAAAATAAGTATGTATTGTACATAAATAATATAAAGTTTAATCTCGAAATAAATGGCAAAGGTTAATGCCAACAAATTTGTACAAAACCACTTAATAGTTTATTTGTCTTTGTATTGGGCATTTGTTATTATTTCACATATTTCTGTTTAGGTCAATCTGGCAGTTATGCAATCGATTTATACTTATATTTTTGTGTTTTTCTTTTTTCTTCCACTTTTTTCATTACGTATACGACACATGTTTTTATGTTCCTCTCCTCTGTCTCTGCTTGTCTGTTTTGTTTGTCTTTGTAATTATCAACGCCATTAAAAATTAATACATACAAGCTTAAATCAATAACGAATTTTGTTGTTTTTACTTTTAGTGTGTGTTGCGTGTTGATTTTATATCTTTGATTTTTATTGGTGCATCCATTTTTTACACCTTCTACTTAAAGAAGTGACGACAAAGAGGTTTATTTATTGAAGCTATCGGCATTAGAAGCATGGCACAGATTGTAGTTTATCGGATCTTATTTCACATTATATGGGTTATTGTGTCATAATCAGATGACCTTAGCATATAGGCCTAACATATAGACAAGCTATGACCCAAATTTGTGGAAAGCCTTTTGAAATGGGCTATAAATTGTTTATTGTACCAGTTTTTGTAATAAGTCAACAAACTAATCAGAATGACATGATTTGACATCTTCAGATTACTTTTGAAAATCTTTTTTTTAACGCCAATTCTTCTGTTTTTTCTTTACAGAAATTTAATAATTGACAATAACTTCATTAGCGCAAATCGGTGAGTAAATTCAAATTTTTCTTTTTCTAGTTTTAGCTCTATCAATCAGCATCATCTATCATTGTGTTCTTTCAAACTGTTGCAATCGTTTCGAAAAACATTACGACACAACTTGAATTGTGCCAAAAGAAGCCAAGTTGTCATTGCATAACCATAAACAACAACTTAATTAACATTTGCTATTCGACTTTTTTTTGTTGCTACTTACAAAAAAAGGTAAGAAAAAAATACAGAAACAAACTGACAACGTAGCTCATATAAAAAGTAGTCAACGACTTCCGTTGCCAAAGTGCAACCAACACTCGAAAGCACGAGGTGTCTTAAGACTATAACTACATTTGAGAGTTGCTCGGGCTGCATATGTCTAAAAACAACACACCGGGACGATTTCCGTTTGGAAAAACAGCTAACTTTTTAATTGCAATAGACGAATTGACAGAAAACGAAAAAAAAAAAACAGCTACAACAAAAGAGAGTTATGAAAATGGGGGCTTAAATAATTGCCACGGAAATTGATAGAGTAGGCGTTGGGCTTAAATAGAAAATCCAGCGAATAATTGGAGTAATTTTATAAATTGAATTAAGAATTGAGTTGCGTAGTTGTAAACCCTGTATACATAAAATAAAAGTATTTTTTTAATAAAGTATTTTAGAGTTTAAATAACTTTATATTTAAAGATATCTGTGTAATGATGAAAAGCATATAGTATTTTATAGGGTATCTTTTAGTTAAATGCAGTCATTTTAATTATAAATGCTTAAAATTATTTTAAATAGTGTACAGTATCTATGTGTGGTCATAATTTCAAATGTTTTGTTGCCATAGAAACCAATGAAAATAGGCATAAATCAAATGCATCATGGCATCGATATGTGTTTTTGGCTTGGCCAAGTTTTGTTGTTAACCCTTTTAAAAATAGAATGTACGAGCATTTAATTTAGTATTCTATTATCATAATGTGCACACAATTGCCTAGAAGCATTGTGTGCCCCCACATGGCTCAGTTCTTAGCCTAATTGGTATTGACGATCGAGTGAATGGCCGACAGCAATTAGCGTAACGCCTGGACGCGCCCATATTCAATCCGGAGCGGACGGACAGAACCGAACCGAACCGGACCCGGGATCCAACATAAAATCATGGCCCCAAACAATGAACATTTTATGCTGCTGCTGTTGCTGCTTGTCTAGTTTGTTGTTGTTGTTGTTGTTTAGTTCTTGTTGTTGGTTCTATGAACGCCAGCGAAGCGCATTAAAAACTAAAGTTTAGTTAGCGCATCTGTTGCACATGTGCGGGGCGTGGCAGTTGGGCAGCTAACGATTCCATGCTGCTGCTCACTTTAATAGTTTTTTTCTTCCCTGTGCTTTTATTTTTTTCGGGCAAGCTGGCAACATTTGTGAACTATTTGTAACCCAGAGGCGCATAAATATATAAATATATCTTTTTATTTCTATTTTTTCTCTCTCTCTGCATATCTCAGCCACATACAAACGGCGACATTAACCTCAAAACCTTAACATATAAGCCAAGAAGAAGAAGGAGAAAAAACACAGCCTACGCATGCGCCGATTTGTTTTTGCTTCTTTTTTTCTTTCTTTACCTTTTGTTGGGCTTTGTTGTAATGCGAAAACTTTGAGAGGCAGACAATGCGCTGAAATGAAGCTAATGACGAAGCGTGAATGCTCTTTGGACACATTGATTTTCTATCTATATAATTGCATGAGAAATTGACGCTTGACGGACAATGACCAAAGATGACTGGTGTCAAATATAACCATAGATCATTAATTGATGAGCTCTCCATTGTAAGCCATACTCTGCGTAGACTCATGATTGAAGCTGTCAGCTAGTCAATGCAGAAAGTGAGAAAAAATGTATAAGTGTAAAGAGTGTCAAGTTTGCCTAGGTTGAATAGAAGATATTTTTTGAGTTGAAGGCTGATTTCGGAATGTGTTTTCTTTTTTTATATTAAGAATTTTATGAAATTGAAAATACAACATATTTCTCTAATGTGTAGTATAAACAAAATGTCAAATACTTTTAATTAGATAAGAGTTGCATATTGTTTTGTTTCTGATAAACCAATTAAGGATAGATTTGGGTATGTTGAATTGCATAACATTGGAATAAGCTGTAAGCGGGTGTATTTCACACAATTATTTTTTTATCTATAAAAATGGCTTTAAGACTTTAAAACTTGATGCATTATAAATTAAAGATATTTTAAAAATCTGCAAAACATTAAAAGTTTATATATTTTTAAAATTGTAAAAATTAATTTAAAATTCAAATTTTAAATTCAAAGATGTATTTAAAATATATTTAATTTAATAAAAAAAAATATTAAAGCATTTAAAAACATTGGTAGAAGTTGGTTAAAAGACCTGTGTTGGCCTGTAATTTACAATTATAAGCCAACTTTCTCAAATAAATACAATTATTTTAAAGAACTTTTAAAGTTAACTCCACCAAAACGTAAAGTGGTTAGAGAACTTGTTTCTTCTGCTAAGTGTATAGGGTATAGCGCAGACCTCAACATTCCGGCACACACTTGAGGTGTTCTTAACATATTTTAATTGAGCCCGAGGATGAGGAGGAGGGGGCAGGGGAAAAGGGGGCTGGCCGCGTCTGTGGGGCGTGTTGCTCGCTAGTGGTTTACCTGGGTGGGTGTGTACGAATTTAAATTTTTAACATGTAACTCATTTTTAATGCAAATAATATAATATTTCTTTATGTTGCGTTCGTGTGTGTGTGTGTTAAGTTTAGTTCAGGTCGCGTGCAGTTTGTGGTAGCCACAAAAAAGAAAAAACAAAAACAAAGCGAGGAGTTATAGCAGGCACGCGAAATGGGTCAGGCCGCTGGCGACTCTGTTTTGGAGACTGAAAAGTGAGCGTGGCAAGCTGCAGATTGATTAAATAACCAAGAACTGTTAGCTTTTGTTGTTGTTAACATTGTTGATATTAATGAAGAAATTTGACAGCTTTAACGTTGGCCGACGTGATGGATCTTGAACCGCGTGGCTAATGAAGTGAATTGCTTGCTGAATATTCCCCACAAAAGATACTTTTACCCGACCAGACAAGTCAAACAGATGCAAGCAATTTGCAGTTGCAGTTGCAACAGTTGGCGCAACATGCAAATACGAGTATCTTTCAGATACAAACGGACACTCAAAGCAACGAAAATTGAAAACAAATTGCACGAATTGTTTGATTTGCAGCTTAGAATGCAAATGTTGCAGTTTACAGATACGGATACGAATGCAGCTAGATATCGTTGCAATTGACACCCTGTAAATGTAGCAGATGAGGTGTTTATTTTTGTGGTGCATACAATAGATTATATCTCTTCTTTAGGCGGGTGTACAGGGTATCTCTGTCTACTGTCTACAAGTTTATTCATAGTTGTTGCTGTACAAATTTGCTGCTGATTTGGCAAATTTGCAATTGCCTCTCACTCCATTTCCATTCCCCGACTTGGCAATAGATACAGATGCAGATACTGTGAGCGTATCTGAAATGGACATGTATGTCGCACAATCGCTTACAAATTGCAGTGAAGAATGCGCCAGTGATAACTCAATAACTATGATTAAACAACAACACACAACAACTGACATTGGCCAAAATGCAAGACAACAGATACAATCTTAGATTGATTTGTATCAAAGTACTTGTATCTCGTATTTGATATCTGGTATCTGCTATGTGCCGACAGTTAGCGAAAGTGCACATAGCAAGTGGCCTTATCGATGTTGAAATTGAAATGTTAATGAACTGAAAATTTTGCGTGTCGAATTGTCGATTGTCGAGAGATCGCACTGTTGATGCCAGAAGCAGCAGCAGCGGCACCAACAGATTGTAGCTCCAGATATAAAGTAACAGATACAATGATATCGAGAAAAAAGCATAATAGAAATGCTGAAATACCAAGATTGTTGATTGTTCAATTCGAAAGGTAACAGCAACAAGAAAAACAACAACCACTAGACAACAACAATAAATGCCCAACATCATTTCACACTTCACTTTCCGTTTTGTTGTTGTTGCTGTTGCCTGATAAATATTTCAATTAATGCAGCTATATATGACTTTGGCCAAAATAACAAATAAACATACAAAAAAAGAAAATTGTATGAAAATTTAAAAATAAACTCAAATTATTTTATCACGAAATCATTTTCATATCTAATACTACGACTCATTTTTGATTCCAATTGTTTTGCGCTTTGCAAAAATCATCAAAAATTGTTTTCATGACTAAAGTCTTTTTTTTATTATTTATTATTATTTTTTTTTGCTTTTGTTTATGTTGATGGCGTTGCGTTTGGCACGTTTTGCGAATGCACTTGAATTCTATGTTGTATTTGTTGTTGTTGTTGTATTGTGTGTGGGATGTTGGTGTAAGGTCTTCAAATATGAATGGAAAATTCAATTCAAGTTGTTATTTTAGCTGCTGGTCATGATAATCGTGAGCTATACAATGATTTATATGCCATATTTTAACACCTTCGATCTTAAAAATTGTACTTTTGGTCATTTTTTGTAGCCAGTTTTTGATTTTATAAGGAACTCTATTTAGCATGTTTATTCAATCACGTTGTTTTTTGTACCAAACATTTAAAATATTTGCAACTCTATATAAAAAAAGTATTATTTAAACGCTTAAGATATAATTGTGTGTATTTAAGTGTAAAATTGGCTAATTACTGTCAGTTCTAATAATTAGCAAGCTAAACGATGCGAATCGTCTAATTTGCTTGCTTTTTTTGATGAACACAAATTAAGTCTAATTTTGCTTGAAAGTGAAATCGCGATGCTTACATTTAAACATATTTTTTGTTTAGTTAACATATTAAAGCTTATTTTAATGTGTTCTTTCACTAACAATGTCATTAAATTATCATATGGGTTTAGTTAATTTTGATATATCTCATAAATGTGTCTGATAGGAAACTTAGTTGTAATCAAGAGTGTATCTAGGAACGTGTTGAAGTCATTACTTTCCCTATTTTGATTGAAAGCTCTTTAAAGTTGAAATCTGAAATGGTAAATATTTACAACAGACACGATCAACGCAGACATGTGACAGTTAGCCCTCTATCCAATGTCCCCTTGTCTGATTTGTAAACCACTTGAAATCACTTGATTATGACACAACTTTGACAACTGGCAACTGGCATCAAATGTAGTGGTAACACAAGTGAAAATAACTGCATCTTATGTATCTACTAGTTGAATTTCGTGCTGCCAAATAACTGAAATTCATTCATGCGCATTGCATGACCATTGCCTCGATTTATGGGTCTTTGCCACCACACGAATTGATATGGACATAGACTCATAGACTGTTTCGCCACTGTCTTCACTCGGTGGCTCTCAGCGACTCTGACTGATGGTTGCACATCAACGTCAGCAACAACTACAACAACAACAACAGCAGCAGTAATATTAACAACAACAGCAACAAGCGCAACGGCGACACTTTCAATTGCACGCCTTCGAACTCGGTCGCACTTTCTCGTTTGGGGTTTGGGGCTGCGCTTTGATTTTTTCTCTCAGTTTTTTATGGCTTCTTTTGGCGCTACAATTTGAATGTCATTAGTGTCAGCTTGGCCGACGCGACGCAACGCGACAGCTAACGGAGCTTCGAGCTGCCCACAACAGCGTGACAACAGACCACAGCAAAAGAGAAGAAACCCAACCACGCCCCCCAAAGACATTCTTAATACTCTGGCCTTTGAACAGGTATCATGGTTTTGTTATGCTTTAAAAAATGTATAAATAGTATTATGTATTAAAATACGAAATATTTATTATTTTCTTTTAAATCGTATAATGCCATTGCTTTTTTATTTTTTTAAATTTATTTTGATTTTACTACTCATTACTAAATTAAGATAAAGATAAAGTGTGAAAAACTGTCTATGCACATATACTTAATTCCCTAAGATATAAAATTGTCTTTCGTTGAGAGTATTTGTGCTTTGGCGTGATTCAAATAATTAAAGTTAATTATTTTTAGTTAGTTGATCTTGTTCACACTATTCAGGTACGTGAACGGACAATCGGTAGCTTGGCTTTTGTTTAATGCAATTTTAAATTTGAAGTCACGTTAAACATTTATTACAATGTCATTTTCACTTGGTCGCTGAACACTTTTACTGTGTCACGCCAACAACAACAACAATAACAAAAAAAGCAAAAACAACAACTTCAACTTCAACTGTTCCCCCTTCCATTTTGTTCCACTTTTGCTTTGTTACCGAATCTCAAAAAGTGTCGTCAGTTCCATGTTAATTTACTCGATCATTAACACCGCTTCAAAATGCTTATCTAAGACTCCAACTCTGAACTACTGTTATTACCCGTATTGTATGGTTAGTTGATCCGCAGTTTCCTTGGGCATTGGCACAAACAAGACAGTTCCATTGTTCTCACAGACGGGGGCGCCAGTGAAAATAGTCATAATCTGGCCTGTCTCAGACTCATAGAGTAATGCCACTTTGCGTTATGATTTCACTTGCCCGATAAGCTAATATGCTTCTTGCACTTTAGATCCCAAATCGTAGATAAATATTTAATTAGGCTTTTTTTCTATATAACAGTACGCTTTGCTGTTTGTTTGACGGCGCCGGAGGGTTCTCCGCTCCTTAGCACTACTTACAATGGAGTTTTGTAAGCATTCAGATTGAGAGATTGAAAAACTAAAGGCTTTCAAATAATAGCGTGTCTTAAGAATAGCTAATGAAAAAAAATAGACATTATCAATTCATAAAAACTGTTCTTGTTTGTTTTATAATACGCCATTTGATGCTCGTGGGAGGCTAAATGGTAGAGATTAAAATTGAAGGCGCTTTGGGCTAGAAGTTTTTCAGCTTGAGCAAAAACAAACAACAATTAGCAGCACATTATCAAAAAATAATAATTTGTATCCTTATTCGACACGTTAATTTATAAACCAAAAAGTATTATGTACGAATATTGATTAGTTTTTCGAAAGGAAGATAGATTATGAATTGAAATTAAGAGTTTCAATATAAAAATAAATACTTGCGTGTACAATCATATTTTCCATAAAATCTTTACCTAAAGGAAGATTAATTGCTGAAAAAGTGCGTGCTTCATTAAAGCTCACCGGGAGTTTTAAAAGCTCGCTAATAAATGTTTAATGCACTTGGTAGTGTGAGTTGACAGCATTGCTTTGTTTAAAGCTTAAACTTAAAACAGATGTATTCGATTATTTTGCTTATTGCATATTAAAGCATCCATGATGCAACCTTGCCTCAAAGCCTTGCCATTGTGCAGCACATTGGGGCATGTGGCATGCGGCTTGAGGCATGAGGCATGAGGCATGAGGCACGCGGTGCTTTGGTTCTGTCTTTGATGTTTAGTTACGCGTCTGTTGCTTTCAACTCTGTGCCAGCTGTTAATGCTACTAATTAGCTAAAGAAAAGCACTGCAGCCAAAGACAATTGTTGGGCATTTACTTGCTATAAGAATTTTCCAAGCTCGTCGAAAGTTTACCCTGAATACCCTGTATTCATAGCAAGGGTATATTGCAGTAGCTCAATGACCATGATAAATTTGTTTCCAAAATAGTAAATCTTTTATTGGTTGGTATATTGGAATTAACGAATTTTTATTTTGTTTAAATTTTTCATAATTTACTAATTTATAAGAAATAAAACAAATAAAAATACCTATTTTGCTTTTACTACAAGCACAAAAGCTTTTTAAAAACGGAAAGTTCTTCCAAACATCTGGTATAAGATATTTTTATAAAGTGAGAACCGTGCTGATACTATATCTTTAGTAAAGTAAATGTTTGAATAACTAAATACAGGGAATTTCGTAGTCGTTTCACTCATTTCTCTCTCATGCCTGGACCATTTCTGCTTGTTTTTATATCAATTAATTCAGCGCCTGACTGTGGCTCAGACAAACATCTTGATACAATTTGTAGCTAAACGTCGGCATGTTGCTTCTATGTAGTTTTTTTTTATTAGCAGTTAATTAGAAAAAAGTTTGGAGAGGGGGGTGAGGGTATAGAAAGAGATCTCCTTCTTGAGTTATGTCGCCGTTTGAGATCTTGGCATTGGGATTTGGCTTTGTTTTTGTTTAGGCGCCTTTGGCTTTAATGTTGATCTTTTTGCTAGTTGTTTATCATTTTGCGCACTTTGTAGTTAATAATTATTGCTAATATCTGACCTCTCCGTCTGTCTTAGCCTCTCTCTCACTCTTGCCACACACATTGCGTTGTGTCTTTGGAAAGTTGCCGCGTATCTTACATAAAAAAGACAACTTGAGTTTAGTTTCTGTTAAATTTAAATTATTGCAATTAGTTGGTTGGTTGGTTGCTTGGTTAGTTGATTGGTTAGTCGGTTAGCTGGTCTTTATAAGTGCCTATTCATTGTTGCTGTGTTTTGTCGACAACTCGACAACTCTGGCAGTCGGCCAGTTGCAGTTACAATTTTCCCCTCCTTTAATTATTACAATTTGAAAGTATTGCATTAATTGTTGTTGGTGCATTTAGTTGCAGTTATCTCTACCTCACCAGCTGCATTTTTATATGCAAATGAGCCGTAAACAGTGAGCTCTGTATGTATGCTCACGTTGATTAGCATGCACTCCGCCCCTTCTTCTCCTGCTCCTGCCTTATATTCCTCATCCTTTCCACTTGTGTGTGTGTGTTGAGTGTTGAAAAGCGTTGACATATATGTATGTGCTGATAACAACATTGTAGATGATCATATGACATTGCATTGCCGTAAAGCTGACAGCGCCAGTCTAAGAAATATTTAACGAGAGAAGTGTGATGACCATCAACATTATCATTAGCATCTTTGGCCAAGAGTTGCCATTAAAACTTGTTTTTTCCTGGAATTTCATGCAAAACTTGACAACTCTAATAGATCAGCACAAAGAATGACAGTTGAAGTAGATCCATAAAGGATGATTTGTTCATCTCTTGGTCATATCTTAGATCTAGAAATACTTTTCATGACTATGATTTATGATACTTGAGTTCTCATTGTCTGAATCAGCATGAGCAAAACAAACAACAACAACTAGCAGATGTTTTATAGATCACATAACTTTCACTAAACTCACGAGTATCTTAAAATGTGTTTTTATTCGAATAAGATATATAATTATTCAGCTCACAATTCTGTCAACGTACATTCCCTTTTCCCTTTCTCTCTGTCTTTCTATACATTAAAACTGTCACTTTTTAGCAGCTTAATTGTTATAGATCTTAAATGCTTTTTATACGCCCTCGCCACCATCTACGTCCCCATCCTTCTGTCCCTTTACTTTTGACCTCTCGAACCTTTCGAGACAACTTTCAAAAGGCCACGTGCTCTTTGCAACTGACAGCAAAGCAATCTTTAAGCTCTAGTTGAGTATGCTCGATTAGGAGATACTCTGTAATTGAATATTTTGAAGTTGAAGAATACAAAAATTAAAACGAGTGCTAAGGTTAATTCCTTAAAAAAGAATTTTGTGTATTTATAAAAATAAAAAAAAACATTATTTTTAAATAAATAGTTATCAGATAGATCAAGGTTCTTCAGCTATTAAAATCTTAAATCGTTAAGCACAAATATTAAAGTTTATATGGTTTATATGGTTAAATGAACTTTTGATCAATTCACATCTCACACATTTAAAAAAAATATAGGGTATACGTTGCTGTGGGATTAATAAACAAGCTCGATTACAAGAGGCGGTTGCTAAGAACTCAGAAAATAATACTTAATTATTAATTAGTAGGAGGGCATAAAAAGCGTAACAAAACGATCAAAAAATACCGGGTCACATACTAAAGAAACGGAGAGACAAAAGACAACAACAAACAAAAGTCGTAGGCCGACACAAAATGACAATAATGATGTTGATGGGGATGATGATGATGATGATGATGATAATGTGTAATGTGGATGTGGATGATGACTGTGGCAGAAGTTTATAAGATTGACCCGCATACCAGTGTGGGGGCCAGCCAGGCAGGCAGTCGAGATGGTTTTTCAGTTCGTCAGCTCGTCTGTCCGGCAATTCGTCAGTTATTCAGACAGTTGCACAATTAGATAAAGCATCTTATGGTTTGCACTGTGATGAATGTTAATTGAACTGCTAGCTGTACTTTGAAGCATTCATTGTTCGGCTACTGAATGTCGGAGGGGGAAATCTTTAAGAGCTTAAGAGTTGCATTTTTTTCATACATCCTTGACGGATGCTGACTGCATTCCACATTCCCCCCAAGCTCCATCCATTGAGGCAGCTGAGACACCTGCCCACATCAAAGCTAATGCCTTTTAAATTATGCATACTGAATTTGACACGATATTAATATGCTATCGAATGTATCTTGTATCTCGTTTGTTGCAGCTAATGAAACTTGACACCTCCAGCAACGGCAACGGCAACTGCAGCCCAAAGTTGATGGCCCTCTGTGTGTGGGTGGCAACAAATTAGAGAGCTGTATCGTTTTTATTGATATCGACTCCGAATCTTATTGATGATGATGATGTTCATAATGACGATGATGATGTTGTTGTTGACCGATTGACCAGCAGCATCAGCAGAAAAACTTTAACAGAGGCGTACGACGGTCGAGCTGCCATGTGGAACGACAAAGAGACAACACATTGAAGCCAGAACAAAGCATATCAAGTGTGAAAGAGTAGCCGACAGAGTGACAAAGAGAGAGAGGGAGATAGAGTTAGCGTATATATCCAGAGACAAAAATATCAAATCATGGAGTCCGAGTCCATGGAACAGGATGTTATGCTGGACGGCAACGAAGATCTGATGTCTACATCAAACACATCATCCACAAATGGCGCTGCCAGCGACACAAATGGTTGCTCCAAGAAAACGGTAAGTAGCGAACCATAAAATAAATAAATTCAAACTACGAGTATCAAGTATAGGAATCGCAAATTCAATAGGTTTTCGTCTCGGCAACAATCACAAAGCACACGTTTCATAGCTAATGACGGGCTGAAGCGACGTTTATGACACCATTTAAATTCGCTTTCCGATTTACATATACGATGTGTGTATAACTCAGCTAGATAATATCAAACCGTTTATCAGATATAAGTCCATATTAGTAGATATTGAAAATGAATGGTGTATAAATTACTGAGTTAAATCGCAGCACTATAAATACTTTAAGAACCAAAGCTATATTGACATAATTGGAAGTTCTTTCTACAAAGTTTGCATGGATGCTTCAATAGTAAAAAGAGTAAAAAAGGTGAATCTGTAATTATATACAAGATTTGTTTGTTTTTCAATTGCTATCCCATTTTTACTGGTTTATTAGACTTATAAAATTTTTAACAAAGTTATTTTTACTATGTCAGAATCAATCTAAATTATGTAAAAGAATTAAAAATATTTTTTTTTCCCAAAGAGATCCATATACTTCAGAAATAATACCGTTTCGGGATCATTTTGCAGCTGTGATTATAATGAAGAATCTGTAGCATTTACAATTTAATGAATAGCAAATAATTGAAAGGTATTAATACTTCGCCATGTCGAAACACACAGTTATGGCTTGTTTTCCTACTCAAAACACTCGTTCAGTCCGTCACTCAGTCAGCCACTCACTCCGTCAGTCACTCACTCAGTCATTCAGTTATTGTTGGCCGTGCATTGTTGAATGCATTTTGTTTTCTTGGCTGGCTTTTGGATTGGAAGCGCACTTTTGCTTTTGCTTTCAACCGAAACCGTCAACTGTCGACAACACCTAAGAGGTTTCAGCGGCTCTCTGCTTAGGCATATTTCAAGTGCTTTGACCCACCCACCCAGGCAAGAGACCATCCACACTCACACACACTCACACTCACACAAATGTAATCGCCTCATGGACACTTCCGTCAACAAAAGCGGGGCAATAACTATGACCAGACCATAAGACGATGGCCACACTTGACTGCCACAGAAAGAGAGATTCAAGCAAATGGGAGATGAAAGATGGCTGAAGGGAACTGGCCAATACCTGCACATAAAGCACAAAGCAGCTGAGAGCTGGTTACCAAGTACCCAACGTTCTATGGAAAAACGTTTAAGCAAACGACTTGTTGTATTCGTATTCAGATTCACATTTGTTGTGGCTCTTGTTACCTCACATTTTTAGTTAATTTTATAGTTTACTGGCTGCAGCTGTAATAACTGCTTGCACTTTTAGCTACCTCCGAATGGATTCACAAAGCGATAAATCGCTTGAAATGTTACAAAATATCTAGAAGTTGAAAGAAAACTTGTAAAATTGTGGCAACGCCACTTCGATTAGGTTGCAATAATGCATCAACAAGTTGGCAGGGCTCGTAGAAAAAGTGGCTTGACTTTAGTGCTATGTATTGAAATGTGGCAACTCTAGAAATATTTAATAGAGATTGATTTACGTTCAAGTCTTTCTGCATAGAATTAATAAATATTTTGTTTTTATATTTTATAATTTTCTTTAAGCTTAAACAAATCGAAGCAAACTTAAAACCATATCAACCTTACTTTTTTCGAGCACCTTCTTCGTTTTATACAGCAGGAAACAGCTGATCGTAAAATTAAAATCACTTTCAGGAATGCCCTTAATATGCAGACGATCTTAAGTGTTGGCATTTTGTAATCAAAATATTTGTATAACAAAATGGCCAACTTGAAGGTCGTCTGTAAATTTATCGCTCTTTTAATAAATCAATAATAAGCAGCCAAAACGATAAAGAAGATGATTTCAACATTTTGCAATTTCACTCCTTATAAGTCCTGCCAATAAATTATGCACAGAGACTATCTCAAGTCGTATATTAAATGCAATTAAAGCCAGTTCAAGGCGGCGCTGTTGTCAGCTTAATTTTAATAAAAAATAAATACTTAATAGGCTTTCAAAATCAGTTGAGCTGCCCACACAACAACAGCAACTTGGCAAGCAAGAAATGTGAAAACAACTTTAGACTTTATCGACCAAGTGACATTTGCATTTGACTTCGCGCAACTTGAACTCGAGAGTGCAATTGAAACAATTTATGCTAATTACGCCACTTATTTCATTATTGTTATTACTATTACAATTAATTGCAGTCCATAACATCGCCCGATCCAACATCGTATGTGGCAAAGGCGCGTGTCACGCGTCCCACGCCCCCGCCGCCCTCAAAGAATCCCATGCAATTTGTGCAGATCAAACCGTGCAATTTATATCAAACCGCACAGCAGCAGCTCAAAAAGGCCGAGGAGGTCAAAAAACTGAAGGAGGTGAAGAAAGAGGAGCCCGAAGAGTGGCAGAATGTAAGTATGATTTGGAATATTAATTTTCAACTATATTTTAGATTTTTAATTGCCTATTATATTGGTTATTATTAGTTAATTTTTAAGAAATTGTTTCAGAATTATAAATTACAATTTAAACAATATTAATGATACTACTTTACTTTATTAAACTTGAATTCAGAACTTAAACATTTTGAGTTCAAAGTACAGCTTAGTATTCAGTTTAGTTTAGAGTTTATCAATCATTTTATCACGATATGATAATAAATCTTGACAAGTGATTTTATCCACTTAAATTTAATTGCAACGTCTAGTGCTTATATCCAGTTTCCATATAGATATTAACCGATTACGTATATAAATCTGTTGTAACATATTTCTTCTATGTAAACAGATCTTACATCAAACAGTCAAGAAATTCAATATGCTTAGAGGTTTTTAAGGCAAATCGTGACAAATTTCTAAATCGCCAGTTGACTTTTTCTATTTGTTTTCCATTCCATGTAGCATTTTTTTTGTGTTGTCGCATATGTCTTGAGATAACCGACGCACAGGTTTTGGGCAGGGCATATGGCTCGTTATGGCCATATCTGTAGTACTCTTGTTATGCCTCTGTTGCTGTTTCTGGCCAATATGTCTTTGTGTCTACTCCAGTCTTCAGTGCACGTCGTTGGAGCGGACAAATGATATTGCATAATCGACAATTACTTGTTTTCTTTTTCGCCCGATAGTTTTTTCTTTACACAATTTACGTTGCATGCAAATTTATGTGTTGTTATAACCTCAAACCGAAATGTCGTCCCAATGTTGTAAATAGGCTTTTGACGTGACTGTACCTCATTACCTAATCAGCTGATTTGTGATGTGCATTTTAGCTGCATTTGACATGCTTTCGCCCATTTACCATTTACCATTTACTTGGCCAACATTCAGTTTTCGTCAAGCGACGTCATCCATCGATATTTGGCAACAACTTTTCTTGTTCCCAGACATAACTTTTGGTTATTTTTTGTTTTATATGCGAAAATCTATTAAAATGCGAATAGCGTACACTCGAACTGGGTCTGGGTTTGGAATTGAGATTGGGTTTGGTATGGGTATGGGCTTTTGGGCCTGCGACTGGCGCCAAACGATGGGAAAGGAAGTTGAAAAATGCCGTTTTAATGGCCATTTGGTAAGCGACAAAAAAACGCACTGATTGTTTTTTTTCTTTGTTTTTAACGTGATTTGTGCAGAAAACTTTTCCAAATTGTGTAAAGTTAAAAAGTCAACGCGAACAAAAGCAATAGTAGTCGGCAAGTTTAGTAATCAAAAGTATCGAATATATTTTAGTAATCAAAAATGCCGATTATATTTTGTAAAGTGTTTGAAAATTCCTCATTTAATTTGCAAAGAATTACATCAAACAAAATGATTACAAAAGAGCTCTCGAGTCACGTTAAAGAATAGAAGTAAAGTAAAAATCGTGGTTTAGAAATAAAGTTCAGATTTAAATGTAGCTGAATTAAGTATCTGAAAGTCTATCAGTATCAATCAGCTGCAGTAATCAATTAAGTATTCAACGTTTCCGGGAAGCTCTAACACCGATATCATTAAAGAAGATAATGAAGCATAAATGAAAGACAAAGAATGAAACTAGAGAAGCCAAAGTTAAATTTGATTAATCAGTATTTCTGTAGTGTTTTTTGCATTCCTTTAATATTCTAGATAAAATGGAATACTATTTAAAGCATTTTCATTTGCATTTTAAGCCTGAATAACTGGAAATTTTTTACTCTCCACAACTGAAAGTTTATCTCCGTTGTCTCGCACAAAAATAGTAATAATAATAATAATATTAATGGCAATAACAATACCAACTTTACACCGCACACATTTCACCTTTGTCACGTCTCTAGGGCCAAGCCGTAAGCCAAGCAAAACTTTTTAATTGGCCGAGAGTTTTGAGTCTAAATACACACATACATATATCTTACCATTTAAGTATACTTGTCATAGTTCGCGTAGTACAATGTGTTTTATTTTTGTATGCTAACTTTCGCTTCTTTTTCTCTCTCTCTATACACATAAACAAACAAAAAGAACCTTGACAATTGGAAATCATCACGGCGAAAACGTGTCGAACACATCATCGATCGTGTGGTTGAAACGAAAAAGCTCGAGCTTGAGGAACATGATCGCACGCGACGAAAATCGAAAACATTTACCGAAATGATGGAGGAGAGGCAAGTACTAAACACAAATCAATCCAAAAACTATCAATAATTTCGAAATTTCTAATTTATTTTCCACAGAGCTGAACGCGGTGGCTCGCGAGGACGCGTTAAATTAGCATCCCTGGCTGTTTATAACGAGGATGAGGCCAATGATTTCAGCGATTTGGGCATCGGCACCAGCAGCGCCAGCGGAAAGAGCAGTCTATCGGAGGATTATGATAACAATAGCGTTATGGTGAGTACAAAGTTATTATTTAAAGTGTTTTGAGTAGCATTTATTTATTTAACTTGAACTGAAAGCAGTTAAAAAAAATCGAAAGGATTAAAAATAAAATTCAATAAATAAAATCGTTTATTTTAGTTTTTAATAATAATATTTAATTTATTTTTTAACAATATTACTTCAAAAATGTAAATTAATAATACCACCAGCATAAATTTTACCCTATAGACCATTAAGAAGTCAGAAAAAAGTTAAGAAAACGATACAGATGATAATAGATCCAAAGGATATTTCGTCAATACAGAGATTAGTTAAAAAGATCTTAGGCTTAGGTCCTATAAAGCATCATTCTTAAAACAAAAACAATCATTAATACTTTTCTTATATTACTAACATTTTAAAATGTGTTTTCATTTATGTGTGAAAATATTTTCCATTTTCCATTGGCGGCATTGTTTTATTTTCATCCATCTCTAATTATTTTATTTGTTGTGCCAACGTTTATAAACAATTACAACAAATTAGCAATTAAATTGAGTTTTAAACCGCTTGCCGCTGAGTCTTTCAATTGAAACTCAGTCAGACTGTTGGAAAGTGTTGCGAGCTAATAAACACAAATTGTTTATTAATCAAATGCGTTCACAATCACAATTGCACAATAAAAACTTGGAAATAAATAAACAACAAAAACAAAAAAAAGAAAAAAAACAATACGAAAAAAAACCAATTTCACATTGCCAACAGATTGAGCAATTAGACGCGCTTGTCGCCAACTCATAAAATGCAATCATATCATTTATATGGTAAATATATGATGGTTCATGGCATCTGGGTGAGATGGGTATGTTAAGGTTAAACCAAGAACAAGGGGAAAATGAGTTAAAATGAATGTCATAGAAACATCTCTAAATAAAATGTGAAATAAGTAAAAGCACAATCAAAGGATTAAAAAGCAGATTAATGAATCGCAAACGAAATGATGATAAGAAAATGATTTTATAATATTAAATGAATAGATAAAAAGTACATCAAATCAGCTATTTCTGTATCAAAATAATAATAGAAATATATTAATATATAAGGAGGCACACATTAAAAATCCTCTTTAGAGCAGCGGTGGGCACGAAGTGGCTCCGGGAGCAGCAGCTACTCCCAACTTAGGTAGACTCTAATAGACTCATGCCCACCGCTGCTTTAGAGTCACAACTGACAGCTGATTAATTCAAAATTCACTCTTGTTAAAGAAAAAACATGGCTTTTATTTAATGATAAATTGTAGTGTAACAATCCGAGTATGAAAACAATTACAGTGTTATCAAGAAAAGAATTAAATAAGTAAGAATTAATAAGTGTCAACCCTTAAAAAGATAAGTATTGTTTAATTAAAGTAGAAAATGTATGTTAAAAGAAAGAACAAAATGTATTGCCTAGTGTAATATTAATAAGTTTCTCTCTCTTGTATATTCAATAGAGCGACAATCCGATTGAACTGGAAAAATCCACGGGCACAGCGGTGGCTGGCAGCACAGAACAGCAGCAGAACCACATGAACAAGAATCGCATGGGGAATGGGAACGGGAATGGAAGTGGCAATGGCAATGGAAGTGCGAGCCAAGCGGGCACATCGAATGCCAGCAAGTTGCATGCAACCAATGCAGCGGCAGGAGGAGCAGGAGCGGGAGTGGCAGCCAGCACACGGGAATACATCTCGTCGCCGGGCTACGACACGTCGTCGAGCACAGCAGCGGCCAGTTCGCCAGATCCGTGCGAGTACACCTACGAGGGCGCCATTCAGGACTATAAGCAGCGAGTGCAACGTGCCACCAGCAATGGCAAGATCAATGGCAGCAACGGCAGCAATGGGAATGGCGAGACCATTGGCTATCCCACGCGTCGGGGCAGCAAGATCGAGGATCGCCTGAGCGGATTCGAGGTGACATCGCCCAGCGACACACAGGAGGGCGCGGAGCAGAAGCAAAAGGTGGATGTGCCCAAGGTGGATATATCGAAGCGCAAGGAGATCTTCGAGCAGCGCGATCCCGAGCCCAAGCCAATGCTGTCCAATGGCGGTGCTGGTGCACCGCCACCACCCAAACTCGTGCTGCGCGACCGTCTGACCAATGGCAATGGCAACAATGGCGGTGTGGTGGAGCCCACAGCCAAGCAGGAGGTGAAGCGTCTGTCGGGCGATCTGACCAGCATCCGGGATCGCATGCAGAGTCTGGAGCAGCAGCGTAATGCGTTCAACTCGAGTAAAAGTGTGGATGTCCCTGTGCCGCCGTTGAAGCAGCGACTCAATAGCTTGCAACACGCCGTTACCAAAGAGGAGCAACAAAAGAAACCGCCGCTGGTGGCGCTCATCGATGCGAGGCAGCTGGAAATAATGCGAGGCGAGGAACAACGCATGCGACAGCAGCAACAACAGCAACGGGAGCAACAACAGCAACAAAAGGTGACGCCACCCGCATTGATTGTGGAGGAAGCAACGGCAACGCAGCATGATGACAGCGGCATACAGGCGGACAACCAGGAGGAGCTGCTCAAGGAGCAGCAGCAGCAACAGCAGCTGAACGAGGCCATCGCCGCATTGGCGCTCGAGGAGCGTCAGCTGGAGGAGGCGGCCAATGCGGTCAATCAAATTGAGGCCGAGTTTGATGAGTTGACTGATCAGCAGCCAGCTGCGTTGCCAGTAACAACAGCTGCAGCAGCAGCAACACAAGCAGCAGCAGCAACACAAGCAGCAGCAGCAACACAAGCAGCAGCAGC
This sequence comes from Drosophila recens, assembly GCA_037043495.1. Classification (NCBI taxonomy): domain Eukaryota; kingdom Metazoa; phylum Arthropoda; class Insecta; order Diptera; family Drosophilidae; genus Drosophila; species Drosophila recens. Next base: position 53,441 of record JBAMBJ010002268.1, on the reverse strand, counting down.
AACAACAACAGCAACACAAGCAGCGCCATCAGCAGCAGCTGGCCGAGACATGGAATTTAGTGTAAGTTCTACTAACAATTTTATCGATTCAGCTATGTTAAGTCCACGTAGTGTCAATGATGATGTTGTAGTAGCTTCAGCTTCCTCCCATGCGGTGTCGGTTCAAAACAAAACCCAACCCAATACCCAACAACAACAACAAATCCCGTCAACAAACACAAACCCATCCAATTGTAACTTGCGTAGAAAGCCCTCCAATGAAATGGTTCATGCGCGCAATTTGCTGAAAATGTTTAAGGACACGTTTCAGAATGACCCCGAGCTAAACGAGGTGGTCGAGCCAGCAGCAGCGCCACTGTCGCCACCTGGTCAATTTAGCCAGATCTTTGACTTTACCAAGACAACAGCAATACCAAGCCCAACTCTGACCCCAACTTCGACGCCAACTCCAGCTTCAACTCCAACCTCAAGAACAACAACAGCTACACCACCTCTGACCACACCCTCACCCACCCAAATACCACGTCCATTGGGCAAGCCACCCATGTCCCCCAAAGCGGTGCGTTCCAAGATCCCAACGACACCACAACAGTTCAGCATTAATGGGCGCGTCGAGATCTTTAATTCACGTCAACTGGAGAAGCCACCAACACCGCCGCCAAGGCGAGCCTTTAAAATTGAGCCCGTTGAAACTGTTGATGCCCATGTGCCGGAGGTGGTGCAGTGTGCACCACCCGTGACCATTGTGAGTGCCGATGAGCTGCCCAAGCCCAATACGGTCAAGTCATTGTCCAGTTGCTTTGCCAACAACAGCAGCAACACCAACACCACTGAACGAGGTCGCCTCACGCCCACTTCACCCACTGCGAGTCGATCGCCGATCCTTGGTGGTGCTGCGGTTGCACCACAGCTGCCCAAGGCGCTGCCACGGAGTCGCATACCACAGATCACAACACCGCCTGCATCACCGCAACTAAATCGTCGCGTTCTGGATGTTGTGGATCATGCGGAGATCGATCGCAGCTCTGGCGATTATGCGCCCATTGTGGGTCAAACACAGGCGGTGGTGCACACGCCGCCAGCGGGCAAACCACGTGCTAAGCCACCCACAACGCTGGCCAACCTTGATCCACTGGCTCCCAATGATTCGCTGCAAGTGCACGTGACCTCGCCCTCCCAGATGCCCGCACTGCGGGTCTGCACGCCCAACGAGTCCAGTCTCTTCAAGCTGGCCAGCTCGGCGCCCACATCGCCACATCATGACCAGCTGGAGCAGGAGCTGGCACTGTGCCAACAGTTTCTGGAGAGCGAGGCGAGTAGGCAGCAGCTGCAGCTGGCGCCCGAGGATCAGGAGCGTCTGGAGCAGCTGGTGGTGCAGGAGCTGCCCTGTGATAGAATCGATGTGGCCAAGACGCCCAAGTTGCCCAGCACGGGCTGCCAGACAATCAGCGAGCAGCAGCTGCAGAGCTGCGATGGTCTGACCCGGGCACAGCCAGAGCCATCGATACCCAAGGAGGAGGATGTGGCCCTGTGCATTGGACTGCTGGACTGCCTGGCACCGGCCCAGGAGCCCAGCTGCGAGAGCATCGATGTGCGGGAGCAGCCAGTGCCAGCGACAGGGTATCAGGACATCAGCGATGCGGATGTGAAGCGCTGCGATCGCTGGCAGGGCATCAAGGAGCCCAGGACGAGCAGCAGCAAGCCCAGCTCACCCATTGGCAGTGCCAGAGCGGCACACTCGAAGGCACTGATGGATACCTGCGAGCAGATCATTGCCGAGGAGCGTTTGGCCAGCAGTCAGATGATGAAATCATCGCTGCCCGAGGTGGGTAACTCCCCCTCACCTGGCACTCCACTGGTGGGTCGCAAGTCCAAGATACCCATACCCAAGCCCTGTTGCATCTCTGCGTCCAATACGGATTCCATTGGACGCACGGGCTACATGCCCGCTCCGGACGCAGAGCAGCCGCTGATAGCGCGAACTCAGGTGGTGGAGACGGAGATCAATGTGAAGCAGATGACGCCACCGAGCTCGCCCAGGCCCCAGGAAAAGGACAAGGTCAAGGATAAGAAAACGAAGAATATATTTGATTTTCTGCGCCGCAATTTTGGACATCACGAGGAATCCTCGGCAGCAGCAGCACCACCTCAACCACATCCCACATTAAATGAAACCCTTGAGCCCAAAGTGGTGCTCACAAGCACACGCAGTGGTGTCGATGTGGTCAATGTGGATGAATTCGTTAAGGTGGACAACTCCAAGTTCTATTTGCCCACTGAGGAGGCACTGCCTCCTCCTCTGCCCACTACACCAGCTCCCGTCAACATTGAGATACGAAAAACAATCACAACGGATGAGATACTGGAGGAGAACAACACGGAGCAGGCATTGAGCCAGGAGATCAGTGATCTGCTCGATGATGAGCTTAACAAATTGGAGGCGGCGGGGTCAGGGACGGGAAAGGGAACGGGTGCAACAGTTGGTGCTGGTCACTGAAAGTCACTTAATGAAATTTGAACGACTCTTTAGAGTTTTTGTGTCCGAAAGCTCTCTAAAAAAATCCACGAGATTAAACTGAAATTTATTTATGACAAAAAATGTGTAACGGAAAAATACTCGTACTTTTGAAAGTCTAAAAAAACACGAAAGTTTTAGAACTCTGTGCTATAATTTATACACCCTTCAAAAGCTGTGTACAATATGCATCGAAATCAAAACTCGAATTTATATGCGACTATTATTATTATATTATATCAAATGATATTCCTAGCTTCTATTTTTGTTATACTTTTCTCTTTCATTTCAAACATTTCTGTTGTGGGGCTCAAGCTACGTAAGCTACAGTTTCTTATTATTTCATTTATTTCTTTGTTCCATCTATCCACTTACTAAAACCAATTTTTATGTATAAATACGAAATTTGATTTATGTAAAGAAAAATGTGAAACATTATGTTCTATGGTTATATATTTTATATACTTATCGTGCTGATAAAAACTAATACACAAAAAAAAAGAATAAGAAACAAAACCTCAAAAAGCATACCAAAATAATATACAAAAAAATAAAAATAATAATAGTAATAATAATAATGTTGTGCTATTTTATGAATAAACAAAAACAACTACAAGAAACAAACAACAAACTCCAATATTACAAAATTATCAAAAGCAGCGGTAAAAATTTAATTCAAAATTTAACGTTCGACTTGCAGTTTCAACTGCTTGCCAGTGCAAGCAGTGCACTAAATTTAGTACATCAAGCAGTTACACTGCTTGTTGCCATTTGTACTGCTTTCTCGTCTGCTGTTATTTTCCCATTTTAAAACAGGGAAATTTTGCGATATTTATGGCCTTGCCGAATGTTTTCTAATTTTTTATCTTTGGTAATTATCTGCAAAGATATTTAATCTTCGGCACACCGAAGAGAAACTTTTTAGTTGTGGGAAAAATTAAGAAAGTGTTTGATTTACGAAGGACGACATTCTAAAATAAATATCCAATGTGCCCTGGTCCTTGTTGTGTTCTTTCTTATCCCATCCAGCTGATTTTGGCGTAAGTAAGCTCCAACGGTCAAAGGTTACAAATTTAAGGCTTTCTCTTTATATGTACATATGAATGCTATATTATCTATATTAAACTATCTCTCTTATCATATTGTGATCATAATCTGTATGCATATATTTCTCTTACATGCCTTGCGCTCGTATTGTTGGCTAAAATGTATAAAAAAAAACATAAAACTATATATGAAATTATCAAAATATGCTACTCACATAATTAAAATGCAGTTACATAGTTTACATGCTTACTGCCAGCAAAAGTTGTTGCAAGTTTACAATTTTCGAGGTAAGCGGTTGTGTCTCTATCACCCTCTCTCTTTCTTTTGTATCTGTCTCTCTCTTCTCATTTATTGGTTCTTTGCTTTTGTATTCTGTTGTGTTCTGTATTGTTTTCGTTTTGTGTGTTTAGCTTTTAAGTTCCATGCATGTTCCAGCTACGTATATACCCGATTCGAAAATACCAAAAGTCAGCGGTGTCACGACCTCCGCCCCCGCTTAGACGACCCCCTCGTGGGGTTTCAGTTCATCAGAGCCTACTTCGGGGCGCTACGAGACCGAAAGCTAAGCCCCATACAGCTACAAATCGTTCCATATATAAATACTTTGTTATATTCCCTCTATTTGCATTCTTTTCGTTTTTAGACTCTGTACTTCAAAAGTACAAAGAGTACATTAGTTTTGTTAGACCCCAAATTATATACAATATTTACAATAAATATTTTTAATATTTGTATTTTAATTTTTAATTTTCTTCTTTTACAGAATAAGTACAGAGTCTCATACAGTCGGGTACACTCGACTTTCCTAATAGTTATATGTATTTTTTTGCAATTTTGCTTTATCTGTAACTGAGCGCGGTTAATGCGACCCTTTGGGACAGTTGCGTTTAGTCGCCTTTGGGCTTTCAACTGTTTTGCTTCGTTCCGCGAGAAATACTTACCCACATAGTCTGGTCAGATACCATTTGCTGTTTTATCTTTATAGTGCCTCTCATATTGTGTACATACATATCTAAATAACAAAAAATAATCAGTTGTTACGTCGGGGATATACCTACAGAGCAATATGCTTTACTTGTCAATATATTAAAGTGCGTCAATTCAACCAAATTATATTTTGATCGAGACAAAATGGTAAGCACTCATAAGCGAACTGCAACAAAAATTCCAAGAAATTCCTGAAGAGCTTAAATGTTATTACAAGTTGTTGGCTACTTGACTGGAAACTCAATGACATCAATTTCTTTACTTTTTTTCATTCAGTAAAAACACTCAAGATTAAACTGCTAATTGTATTTAAAGGGTTCAACTCTTTTTAAGATAGAAAGCCCAAAAATAATTTCAGTAATAGGATATTCCTATCTTCAAAACTGTCTTTTCAATGTTAGGTGTGAACAATTTTAATTACAATTTATGGAAAGTTTTTAAACATTTCACTCTAAACCAGCGGTGGGCACGAAATCTGAATTCGGGAGCACAACAATAACAACTGCAACATCAACAGCGAATCTTTTGTGACCCTTCACGGCGCCGAATAGGCAGAAAAATAGTTGGGAGCAGTCGCTGCTCCCAGAGCCACTGCGTGCCCACCGCTGCTCTAAACTTTAAAAACTCGCAAGTGAGTTATATATGCTTATACAATTTTTGATTCGTTGAATAAATGTAGATGAAAATATTTAGAGGCATTCTTTTAATCTAAATCTCCAGAGATTTTCATGACAATTTGCAGTTTTTTGAGTTTTCAGCACAGTTATCTGATAGATTTTTAATTATTATGCAACGCACTTAAGCACTTGAGCTATAATATATGGTAGGATCGCTCTTCAGACCAGCTAATGTAACACTGACATTAAAGACCTGATAACTAGAACCAAAGCACCCTAGTTTATAGAAGCTTATCAGCCTGTTGAATTATCCGCAATTACTTCCCCATTTGTAGAGTTGACTTTGGCTATCAGTTTAGCAGTCGAATGTCTTTTGAAAATTGCATTCCTTGGAATCAGAATTTTATTTTGTTTATTAACTTGGCCTGTGTTGATTGTTGTTATTAATGGAACCCTTTGACTGATTCGTTCTTTATTGAATTATCTTATCAATGTTGTTTAACTTGTCCCTCAGTTTTGTGTTGATTTTATGTTGTTTTTGCAATTTTCATATATTTTTTTAAATTTTATTTTTTGCTAGCTCTCAGCATTTGTGTAAATTAACTTAATTAAAATTTGTGCGATGATGGCGCATTTTTCTCTCTCTTTCGCACGCTTTGCCGCTTTGCTCGCTCACTTGCTCGCTCGCTCGCTCGCACATCCGTTCCACAGATCAACGAAGCTCTTGATTTGGCGCTGGAAGCTATTGACAGGGAGTCCAGCAGCAAGCAGGAAGAACAACAGGAGGAGATGGAAGAGAGGGAACAGCAGCGGATTAATGATGACAAAGTAAACATAGTGAAAGAGGTGAAAGAGACGGAGACAGAGCAGAGAATCGCAGCAATGCCAAATAAAACAGATGAACAGAAGAAAATGGAGGAAGAGAAGGAAGAGGAACAAATGGAACAGAAAGAAGCACAGACTACAGTGGAAAGTAGAAAGGAACCCATCTATGAGAATGTCAGCTCGACTATATCTATGCAACAAGTAGATAATGAACAGACTGCGATGACAACGATGATCATTAGGAGGAGCCACAGAAGAAGCATTCCAAATAAAAGCAACAATAACAATAATAATCATAATCATAATAACGAGCATAATCAAACTAATAACAATAATAACAACAATAACAATCAAAATGACACAACAACAACGACAATTCAAGCAACAACAACAACAACTAATCCTGATCTGGAACCATATTATCAAGTGCCCAAATCAACGGAACCCTATTACGATGCACCCAAACATCTGCGTCCCATTCCCGTCTATGAGAACATTGACATATTCTACACGGGCTTGGAGCTGGGTCACAACAACAGCAGTGCGACGAGCCTGGTGTCCGCCCTGGAGCCGCCCAAGGAGAAGCCACCGCCACCGCCCATCGAGACGGGTGCAACGGGCGAGGGGGAGGGGCATTTGCACTCTAATGATGATGATGAACTGGATGCGGGCACCTGGTCATCGGATAATACCTACGAGACCATATCCAGTAATACGCGACGACAGCTGCAGGGGCAGGGGCAGAGTCAGGGGCAGAGGCAGGTCACGCCCATTGGGGGACAGCCATCGCCGCCCATTAAGCGAATGAACTCGACGAAGCGCATCAAAAAGGAGCTGCGCAATAAGCGATCCAGTTTCCTGGGCATCGAGACGGACGCGGATCTGGATGATGTGGACAGCTATCTGGAATTGACAGTTGCACCACCGCCAGATATGGCGCAATTGCTGCAGGAGGAGCGACGACTCGAGAAGCAGCTGTACATCAAGGCGGGTCTCTGCGACAGCTCAGATACAGGTGAGTGGGAGTGAGAGAGGAAGTGTGGTGAAATGAGGTGAAATGAGGTGAAATGAGGTAAAATGACGAGAGAAACGTTCACAAAGCAACTGAGCAAATTACTATGGAAGTGAGAGGAAGCGTTGAAAAGCGGACTGTGAGGTTAAGTATAAATAATCCGTTTAGTGCGCGACCCATGGAAGCGTTTAAGGGGAGAATGGGTGGGGTGAGGGGTCATAAAATAATAAACAGCGCTCAACTATGTCATACCCTGCATTGCAAACGGGTAATTAAACATTCGAGTTGTATGTTTTCAAGTCACAAAATTGTTATATCTTTATTTTGGCCATAAGCAAGATAATAATAGGAGTTTAAAACAGATTGTGGTGAATGAATACGTTACCTGTTAGTAAATTCACCTTGATGTTGGCAATACCGCAATTCGCAGTTGGCAAGGCTTTTCCTTTTACAAACAAAAAGCAATAGCTGGCAACTCTATCATTCTATTTGCATGGCAATAACTTGTTATGGAAAGAAAATAGACTCAGTTTGTATTGAAATAAGGAAAAACAAAGTACATAAATTAAACACAGGTTAAAGTAAGTGTTAATGCCATAAATGGAGTTTTAATGTGACAACGGATAGGAGTCGCGGTAAAATATTTGATAGGCAAAACTTTGTGACACAGTTGGCAATACCTCAATGACTAGTTGATAAGGCTCCTTAAAAATTAACAGTTGGCAACACTGTTACAAAAGTGTTATACGACAGCTGACTTGATCACTCTAATCTCTTTCCATTGCTGTTGGCCAGGTGAAAGCCGCGACTCGGGCGTCTCGGAGAATCATTCGCGGCAGAGCAGCGAGCACTACACGAACTCCTCGGAGGAGAACGACACGCCGTCGGAGGCAACGCCCCCACCAATGCCCCCGCCGCCAACACAATCAATGGCGATGCCGATGGCGCCATCGCAGCTTAGCGAAGTCATCTATCAGAATGAAAAGCTGCTGGCGGCACAGACGCCGCTGCTGCAGACGGTAAAAGGCAACTCGGCGGAGTCGTGGACGGAGTCGGCAACGGCAGCAGCTGCTGCCACGCAATCGCTGAGCGAGGCGACTGCGACGGCCAATGCCAAGATGCTGTCCATCGAGGAGAAGATTCGCGAGCAGGGCGAAGTGTTGCGCGTGGAGCGCGAGCTGCTGCAGTTCTCGGTAAGTGAAGCATTCCAATTCACTGCGGGCAAAAGAGAGTATTTAAATAAAACTAAAGTTGGTAACTCATGCGAAGTCCGTATACTTTCTTAATGATTAAAAAAGCAAAGTCAAAAAAAACATGAGCCTTTTTTAAAAATAAATTTTAAATTAAACTAAATTGAATTTAATTTCTTGATTTTGTATATTGATATAAAAGCTGCGCAATAACAATTACTTCTGATTTTATAGATAAAAGTCCGTAATAAGAGTTATACTCTTAAATCTAAAAATTAGAATTAAAAGTTATTTATATTAAAGAAGTTATAAAGTTTTTTTGCGTATAGAATAACATTCTGGGGTGCCACAGAAATCTCTTTCACTTGAATTTGACGTACATTTGTATGAAATTTACGTCATTTTTCAGGTGAAAGAGATTTCTGTGGCACCCAGATAGATTGATATTTAGTTTAGCTAGTTTTTGGCTAAACAGGAAGCAAAATCCAGAAAAAAAAAATAAAAAATCATTTTAGAGTACAAATATTTAAACTAAATAGAGTTTATTTAAATTAGTTAAATGTAGCTTTGATTTTTCTGACTTCTAAAATGAGGAAATTAATAGGTAATAAGGTTAAAGTGTGATAATCCAAATGTAGCTGAACGTTTTTTTTTGCTACACTCAACTCTATAGAATTCTTAATAAGTGACTCGACAAATGCTATGATTTTTAGCTACCTACCCTTTTTTTTATCATTTCTGCCACTTTACAAAATATTAAACAATAATAGAAAAAATTGCATACACCGAAATAAAATCTTGGAATTTGTTTTGTATAATTATGGGTTATACATTTATTAAGGGAATCACTAACAACAACAATAACTGATTTATTGTACAATTGCAGCAGGAGGAGCTGAAGCGGCAACGTGAGAATTTGTTGTTGCGTGAGAATCTGGCGCGTCGTGAGCTGCAGCATGGGGCAAAGATGCTGATGTCGAACAATCGACGTTCTCTGCAGGATCTGCATCGCGGTCTGGGCATTGGCAATGGCATGTTGTCCGCTTTTCAGCCACCACAGCCGCAGTTGCCACAGCAGCAGCAGCAACAGATTTATGCAAATGTGCCACAGCAACAACAACAACAGCTGCAGCAGCAGCAACAACAACAACAACAAAGGCCATTGCCAGCAACGCATGCTCTGTCACAGTATCATTATCAGCAGCTGGACACGGACTACCGCAAGTCCATGTCGGATCTGAATGAGTTCTCGAAGCGTCTGATGCTGCCAGCGCCGCCTCCGCCAACGCCGCCTACGAAGCCATTGCGTGCCATGCACCTGACCACAAATGGTCATGGCCTGGAGCCAGATTATGCGGTCAGCTCTCGGCAACGCACCCCCACCAGCAGCAGCGCCTATGGCGGCTCTCTGGTCAAGATTGCTGGTGCTCCAATGCCGGCAGCTCCGGCACCGCGTCTCACAGCGCATCTGGCTGCCGCCTATCATCATCAGTCGGCGCAGAATCTGAGCAACATGTCGCGCAACACGCTTCTGGCACTGAGTGCCACGCCCAAACCCAAATACACAGATGGCTGGGTCCAAGTTCAGCAGCAACAGCAACACCAGCACCACCAACAACAGCAGCAGCAGCAGCAACAACGCAATCTGGCCAATGATGCCTCTTGGCTACAGAAGCGCAAATCCATGCCGGATTACAATGGAGCACTCTACAACAATGGGCCAATTGCCAACCATTGGCTGCTCCAGGAGGCTGAGCATCGGCGCCTGCTCGAACAGCAGCAGCTGCAGCTCAACAGACGCTCCATGCCCACGGCTCCATCCAATGGCAAACCTCTGCCGGATTCCATCATTCAAACGCTCACAGAACGTGTGCAGAGCAAGGGCATTGGCGAACGCAAACGGTGGGTATCCTACTTGAGGGAATATTTTAATGCGACTAATTTTAAAATGCAATGCATTCATTTATCTTAATAATGTTTCTTATTTTTTTAAAAAATATTAATAAGTTTATTTTTTTTTATTTAATCTTAATCACTGTCGCACGTGACATTTTGTTTCACAATATATTTATGTTGTTTCTGTCTCTTATTTATTTTTTAAATGATATATCGAAAACAGCTTGAAAAACTTGTTTTACGTTAAACTTTCAATATATTTTTAAATGTATTAGAATGGTTTACGCTACAATCTTACTATCTTACTAAGTGTAATCGATGGAATACAAACGGTACATTTTGGAAATCAATTTTTAAAAATATAGAAAAAGTGAATTGATTACAATGTAGAATCGATTTGCTCATCACAGTAAATTTTTCCTAGCGTATATTGCTTTAATAAATTCTCTTTAATACATTTCTGGAAGAAAATTTCACAAGATATGGATTTTTGATCAATTTAACGCTTTGGGTCTCGGTTGACATTTCTGTGGAAATGCCCATATATAAGCTTTTTTAAAAAAAAGAACATATAGAGAAAATACCCATAAAATAATAATTGATCATAGATTCTTACAACCGAGTGAATTTTCAGTGTCACTTTGTTTTTATGCACTTTATTAAAAATGTTTTCCTTTCCATCTATTTTTATCAATAGTTTCGATGGCAATGGCAACTACAGTCAGCTGAATAGCAATGGCATTGGCTTGAAACCGCTCAGCAATAGCAACAACAACAGCAGCAACATCATTAGCAACAACAGCAGCAACAACAACAACAACAACAGCAACAACACGAACACTGCCAGCAATCAGGAGAAGGTGCTCAGCGTTAGTGGCAAGAAGAAATGCTCCCATTGCGGTGACGAATTAGGTAAACTTTGCTACTACGTTGGTTGTGAGTGTGGTTCTTCTTCTACTTCTATTCTACCTTCTTCTTCATCTTGTTGAACCTTATATGATTTCATATTTGAAGACGTTTATTACTCGTACATTCATAGGCTTGTACAGCGACAATCAACTGCATCAGAATCAGATAGTCTCATCTGATCTTATCATGATAACTGCATATTATCAGCTCAAGTTGATATCAATACTCTTGGAAGATTAACGCGATTATCGCTCTCTTAAATAATACGTATACGTAATTTGGAAATGGTTTTATGATCTCTCACTTGAATATTCATCGTATAAACGGTCCTTTCCTTAGTAACGCTCTTTTCCTCGCACTCTCTATTCAATTTCGTATATCTAATAAATTTCTTTATCCGTTTATCTGTTCATTTTTCACATGCCTGCCACAGATTTGGGCTGCACTCACGACAATTGTCGTCAGGTGCACAAGGCGCTCAAATATATTGTTTGGGTCTAGGCCAGGCACCATTAGTTAAACTAAAAAGACTTAAACCAAGACTAAATACTGAATACTAATAAACTAAATAAACATTTAAATTAAATTAAATTAAATATAGCTGCAATTTTAAGGCTGCCACTAAGGTACTTGAGTTGTGCTTAAATAATTCATTTTCTTGCCTTAAATCAATGCATAATAATCTCTGTTTGTTTGTGCTTTTAACCAGGACGCGGAGCTGCCATGATAATTGAATCCTTGCTGCTGTTTTATCACATCAACTGCTTCAAGTGCTGCGTCTGCCACGTGCAACTCGGGGATGGATTGAATGGCACCGATGTCCGTGTGCGGAATCATAAGTTGCATTGCCAGAACTGTTATTCCAGCGACGATGGCATCAAGTTCAGCTGCGTTTAAGTCGGGGACTCCATCTACATACATAGATACATTGCATACACATACACACACATATACTGAATAGTTGTTGATGTTAACTTGTTCGATTGTTGTTGTTGTACTACATACATAATCCATATACATAAATCAATACATACGTGTGTTAAATGTTATAAAAGAAAGCAAAGTCAATATATCAATATGAAACCGTTTTCAGCTTAATGTTATACATACATATACATATATATCATCGAATATAATGCAACGTTCAATTCGCAATTTGCAAATTGCTAAATTCAAATGATAAATGTTTTCGATTCAGATTTTAACTTTTTATATATGTAATATTATATGTATATTTATACACATGCGTATTTTAAAAGCCAAGCTCTCTCTCTCTTTATCTTTATCTGATGTTTTTTGCCAAGTCAAAGTCAAATTCTATATAGATATGTATATATCTATATAAATATATATAAGATTTAATGTGTGTTGAAACCATATAAGACGATAAATTTCTATGAATGTTGTTAAATTTTTGGAAATTGTATATTGCCTACAGACATATATATACCATATATATATCTTTGTTCGAGAAATTTATATTGTATATTTATTATAAAAAATGCTGAATTGTCTATTAGCAGAAAAAATATAAACAGACACTCACACACTTATTGTTTATTCAAAATTTTGTAATTATTTAAAGAAATTTGTTGACTAACTTTGAAGACTTGCAACACGCCCAGCTCCTATACATACCTACAAACATATATACCATATGAAACCTTCACGACGTACCCAATGTACCTAAAATTATATAGTACACACATACATATACAAAACAAACACACACGCTAACACATGCATACATATCTGCAGAAAGGAAGAAGCAGCGATTTTAATTCTAATTGTCGTTATTATTTGTATAACATGATATAACATTTGTATTTAATATAAATATATATATATATATATATACATACATATATGTATTTTCTTATTCTTATTTATTGTAATTAAGCATTAACGATTCAAATTTTAAATTCATTCAATTTGAATATTGTAAGCATCATTTGAATTGAAAACTTAACATTAATCGGTATGTGAATCATTTATTTTCTGTATAAAGGCAGCTTGAATTTCGTTTAGTTTTAAATAAAGTACATGCATATTTCAACATAATTGTGGATCATTATTTGGGAACAATGGAAACCATTTAGAGATATTCCTGGATGACAACTCAACTCCTTGAAAATGTTGTTTATGGGGACATCAGTCGAATCTCTCAGGCTCGTATTCCAGCTGTATCTTTTCCGATTCGGCCATCTCAAATTCAGGCCTTTCTGTAAAGAATGTCCCTATAGAGACCAAATGAAACCATAGTTCGTGGTGATCTGAGCACTTTATTACTTAGACGCATCAACGGTAAATACACAATACGTAAATTAAACTTTGCTCTTAAATCTGACTTAAAATCCGATGCACGAACCGAACGCTGACTAAGCTGTGGGCAGGAATGTCAGTTTCTCGTTGAGCTGCAGCTGCGTCTTAATCAATTGCGAGAGTGTGATGACCATCAGCAGGTCGCGTACATTGGCGTTGAACATCTGAGTGAACTGTTCGTGGGTCATGTGTGGCACGGAGTGAATGAGGTCAAGCAACTGGCGACCAACAGCGTTGTCCGGTGTCACTTTGTGCGCAATAACATCATCCACATACTTCAGTATCAGGTCCAACAGCGATTGCAGTTTCGTTGAAGCTTCTGAAATCTGTGCCAAATCCAGCATGGGTGGCACGGTCTTGGGCCGATGGGCTGGAGATACTCCTACCGTCTTCTGCAAGAGCTTCAAGCCAAATGTCTCTGGCTCATAGCTGGTCAGCTCCACGGGAATGGGGGTGAACATGCAGCCGGTCTTGCCGCCGGGCACACCGAGCTGGATGCAGACATAGGCGCGCAGGCCCATGCGGCCGCCTTGCAGCGAGGTGTCCACAGTCAGATGCACCGGGTTGTTGCACTCGCGGGCGTAGTACTCGTGAATGACGGAGCTGTGGTTCGTCACTTCGTTGCCAGTGGCCCACCAGCCGACAACGCTCTCGTTGGCGTTCACCCTGCGGTTCAAGTCGTACATGTCCAGGGCGTAGCTCAGCTCGGCCTCCACCTGATCGTCGTGCTCCTTGTGCGGCACACAGAAGCAATTGGTCACCTCGACGACTCCCTTGTCAACGGAGCCCAGCAGAGTGCCGATGACGCGATGTGAGTCAGCATTGCGGCGCTCAAACGCGTCCACAACTTGGAACAGCACCACGGGATGCACGCGCACGGTCAAATTTAATGCCGACATTGTTGATTTCTCGTACGAAAAGTGCAAATATTTATACAAAAAATTTTTTAGCAAATCGTCGCCACGCTGCGTGAAAAGGACCTAGCGATGGTATAATCTGTGCGATATGCGTGGAGGTCGGTCGACTTAAAGGGCTGCCAACGCGTCTGAAGAAAGGGCTACCACTTGTTGAGCTTCTGAGTGCAACTGTTGTACAACAGTTGAGTAACGCTATTGTGTGTAATAACAGGCAGCATTTGACAGCGTGCACAAAAACGATCGTTACTTTTTGATTTTAATTTCTTAAATGTCACTTTTCCGTTGCCACATAAAGAATGTCAAGCATGAATCTGAGTTGCATGATTACGTTATTGAATCGGAGTTATAGTAACTACGTCATTGACTTTTTATTTTGATGAAATAAATCACCGTCTTTTTCACCTTCTTTTTAATTTAATTTCTTTCTCAATGTCTGACATTTATTAACCACGGAGATTCGAAATATGATGGCTGCTGACAATTCATGATAGGCAGTTTTTCCAGAAAATAAACGAATTAAATAAATGCAAAATACTGGTACATAAAAACAAAATTTATTAAATAAATGTCTTACATAGCATACATACGCTAGGGATAGTAAAGGTATTTCTACGTGAGATAGGCCCTTAGATTCCGGGCTTGATCGCTAACATTTCTTTGTCGATTATCTATAATACATTTAAATGTACTACGTTGACACACACACTCTAACGAATACGAATACATATTCAATCGGAATACAATCGAACGAGTTTTAGTCTCTACCACACTTCACACTTCTGCACGGGATTCATTGGCGAGCCTTCTGGGCACTGGAAGTCCTTGGCAAAGTCCTTCATGTTGCTCAGCGAGCCCAGCACACGGAACTCCGAGGGCGAGTGTACGCCGGTGGTAATTCTCATCTTTAAAGACTCCTTGCGGTATTTGGCACACCAGGTCTGGCCGGCCGAGATCCAGAACATTTGCTGAGGCGTGTAGTCGAGGCCAGGCAACTTCGGTTCCGGCCCGTTCTTTTCCACCCAGCGCTGATAGGCGATATAGGATTCCTTGACGCCACCATTATCGGCGATATTCTCGCCCTGTGTATTGATGCCGTTCAACTGAAAACGACAAAGATTCGATAATTTAAAACTGCAGCTTTAAAAGACCAGGAAATTAAGTGATTATTGACATACATGCAAGCCAGTGGCCCTTTCCGTGTAGTTTCCATATTGGTCAATAATACATTGGGCTTTCTTCAAATAGGCCTTCTGTGTGTCTGGCTGCCACCAATCCCTCAGGTTGCCCTTGACATCAAACTGACGACCCTGATCGTCGAATCCGTGAGTGATTTCATGACCAATCACATAGCCAATTGCTCCGAAATTCATATACTTGGGACGCTGAGCACTGAAGAAGTGACCCTGGAGTATGCCAGCCGGGAATTCTGTGGTGGGAAAGGCTTGATTTAATCGATTCGACGTATACTTCATGTGATGTAGCTTACGTATGCTGTTCTCCAAGGATGAGTAGAAGGCGTTCACAACAGCTGGACGGGCATGGCGAACCCAGTCGGTTTTGTTGACAGGCAAACGCAGCTTGTTGAATGAGTAGTCCGTGCCAAAGATGTTCATGGACAAGAAGGACTCAAAGTACTTGTCCGGATTGATTTCGAGTTTCTCAAAGTATTTGGCCAGCTTGTCATTGTCGAGCATCTCATCCGGATAGCCAATGTGGGTGGCCATGCTGTGCAGCTTCTCCTTGGCCTCCTTCTTCGTCTTGTCGTCCATCCAGTTGACTTCGTCGAGGATGTCGTTGAACACGCTGCGTATGTTATTAACCATTTCCAAGGCTTCCGCCTTCGAGTCCTGATGGAAATGCTTGCGCACGTACAGTGAGCCCACGGATATGCCAAGGCTGATATTTTGTAATATTTAGTTGATTGATTTAAATTATTCGTTATTTGCATGTGATGTTGTTGTTGTTTGTTGTTGTTGTTTGTTGTTGTTGTAGTTGTTGTTGATGGTCAGTGCAATTTTTATTTGATTTGATTTGGGATTTGACGTGAACGTGGAAACATAAAATGATAATTTTAATGAAAACATTAAGCATAGCTAGATTATTAAATTAATTACATTAAGAAGTTCAAAAAAAAATATAATCGGTATACCTTAGTTGGACAAAGCAATGGGACGCCTAAGTTCGGATTTTACTGAACACTATAACTACTACTATATAAGCAAAACTTAATGCAAGCAATACAGTAATACTCTCCTAAAACGAACTCGTAATTGTAAAAATTAATATGGGCATTTCCTAATACAAAAATGAGAAAACAAGGAAAAATGCCTTCTTGTTTTTATATCATTTACGTTATCTAATATTTAGAAAAATATGTAGCTTAAAAGAAATAAGCAGGGACTGCAAATAAGAGTAATGAATGCTTATTTCAGCTTAAAAAAAAACAATTTGATGGAAATATGCTACAGTAAAATGGTATACACCAAAATTCTCATTTCAGTCGGAACTACCAAAAAATAGACTCTAACTTTTATTTTATAATTTTTAAAATTAAAGTTACGGAATAACTCTTATTTGTAACTTTTAAAATAAAAATCCAAAAAAACTCTTATTTTTTATTATTATTGAAAAAATTATAAATAAGTGTAATTTCACAACTTTTTATTAAAAATTGAATTTCAATGATTATTTTTGACTTTTTAATACAAATTAAAAATATTTGTTATTTCGTAACTTTCAAATAAAAATTTGAAAATAATTTTAATTTCCAATTTTGTGTGAGTTTTTGACTAATCTTAAGTCTTTGACCACGATGGAAAGTTTTACGGTTCGTTTTAGGGGAATTCGACTGCATATGGAAATAAAACCGATGCATTCTCATATTTATACATATATGTATGTATGTAACATATGTAATTATGTATGTTTATTTCCCATTTTTGGTGGGAAACTCGAAGTCGTTTACGAGTTATGATAACGATTCAGTTTGTAGTGCCTGTTGTTAACATATATATGCATGTGTGTGTATTTATGTGTGTATGTATATGTGTGTATTGGTGTAAGTTATCTATACCCTGTAGATGATAGAGAATTTGGATTGTATTTATCTGAAAATACCTATCAAGATCTGCTTCAAGTTCCTCAAAGTCACTGCAAAATCACAAAGAAATCAATCAGAAAGAAAGAAAGAAAGAAAGAAACGAAAACGAGGAGAAGAATTTGCATATTTTGAGCAACGTAGCGGAAAGTTACCACAACAAACAGCACCGAAAGATCGTTTGAAACGAAGACTCCGTAGACCAGCTTAGCGAGAGGCGGCAGTTGCCTGGACTACTAACCTGCCAGCGGAGATGTCGACGCACTCCTTCCAGCGTGCCTCCTGCTCCTGGCGACCCGACAGCGCGGTGGCGTACTGCAGCTGGCGCTTGCGGAACTCCTCGCTGAGGAAGCCAATGGAGAAGCCATGGATGCGCCACATCATGTAGTTGGCAATCACGCGATTTGGCGTCTTCTCCAGCAGCTTGCCCAGCTGCTCGAAGAACGGCGGCACGGTCAAGTTGATTATCTCATCCTCCTCCACGTTGAGGCCCTCTGGCAATAGGGCATTCATGTAGTCCACCCACTGGACATAGGGATAGGCGGCCTGCAGCTGCTTCGGGGTGCGGGGATTGAACAGCTCCGAGGAGTTGCGACGCTTCTCGTTGGGCCAGGAGATCTGACAATAAATTATAATTACAGTCAATGGGAGTAGTTGCAGAATCTTCGCAAGCTTACGTTGGCAAGGGCCATTTCGAATTCGAGAGACTGGAGCAGCTCCACCTTGGCCTGTTCCTTTTTGGCGCCAAAAAGCACCGCAATGTCCACCATGTAATCATAGTAGGCGCTGACCAGCGTCTCATTGAAGCCCTTCACCAGATACTCCCGACTGAGCGCCAATGCTGATTGATCCAGCTGAAGGAGATTTGAAGATCAGCATAAAAATTCATAAATTACGTTTATAGACTTACATCCATGATGCGTTTGGTGCTATTCTGCAGATCGACACCAATGGAGAAATCTATGATGTAGTCCATGCTGAAGCCGGCAGCTCGGAATTTCTTGACCTGCTCCTGCCAGGTCCAAGTGTTGTCCGCATTCCAGTTGTCGCCCTCGATCAACGGCCAGCCGCCCAAGCTTTTGGCTACCTTGGCAATGGGCGTGGGGCCCAGAGATTCAATCAGAGCTGCAGAAGTGAATAAAAATAATTTTAAATATTAGTCGATCATTTGTAAAATGTAGAACAAAAACAAGTGGAAAAGGCTATGGTCCAGCTACACATAGGATACCCGTTACTTAATAAAATACATTTAAAACATATTTTATTGCATGCTTTTAGGCACTTATGTACATTGCTTAAAACTTAAAACACTACTGTTATGGTTCGCCGATCTTGTTGCGCTTAAGTAGGATGATAGCTTATAATAACAGATAACTTTAATTACCAACAAATACGTAATATTCTAAAAACTGTGCGAGCGGTGGCTTTTCGCAATTTTCGGAAGCGGAAAACTTGAACCTAAACAAACTTGAACTGCGGTGGGTTTATAGAAGTCTGTGTGCCAAATTTGGTTGCCCTACCTCTTATAGTTTCTGAGATCTAGGCGCTCACACGGACGCACAGACAGACGGACATGGCTAAATCAATTCGGCTGTTGATGCTGATCCAGAATATATATACTTAATGCGATCGAAGATGCTTCTTTCTCCCTGTTACATACATTTCAACGAATACAATATGCCCTTTTTGTTTCTTTTTTAAGTAACGGGTATAACTATTTAATTCTCTCATTAGTTCTTTAATTCTAACTTATTAGGAATATAACTTGAATGATGATTTTATTCTAATATTATTCTTCCATTTTTTCAAAATTATGCTAATATAAAATTATAGATTGTAGAATAAAGCAGTATTATAAAATATTTTGTAGAGCCTGAACGGTAAGAGGTAAAAGGCTGTGACTTTCAGTCAACATAATGCAAAATATAAGTAGTATATAAATACTTTAATTTTCGTTGCATTCGTGAGTACTCACTCTTATTCATGCAGGCCCTGTAGAGCAAGTTGGGCAGACGGAAGTGCTTGGGATCCGTTTCCAGTCGATCGGCTGTGATGATGTCCTTCAGCTGCTCCTGCAGCTTGTCCGAAATGACGCTGAATGTGCTAATGGACACCTTGTCGTCGGGAATGTTCTCCTCCTCCAGGTAGGAGCCGCAGGCGAACTCATAGAAATTGTCGCATGGCTCCACCTCCGGCTTAATCTTGCTGAGCACCTTGGAGGCAGTGAAGATGCACTCCTTGCTGAGGCAAACGTTGTCCGTTTCCGACTTGCCCTTGGTGGTCGTAGCTGGCAGCTTGTTCATGGCGGTGCCATCGCTGTGCAAGGCGGTTGCCTGTGGCGGCGGCATTGACGGCTCGGAGTCCATGTTCTTCGCCCTGAGGGCATCGAAGATCCATAGGCCAAAGCCCGTGGCGGCGATCAGGAACAGCACGATGATCCCAATGAACAGGCTCCTCTCCAGCTTGGTGCGTCGTCGCCACCAGTTGGGATTCCTACGAAACAGAGCAAAACAAAAACACAAGTTGCAAAAAAAGTGTCACATAAATCTCAATTAGACAACGGACCCCGCAGCGCCACAGCAGAGGGGATAGGGACGAAGGGAGAGTGGGAGGGGAAGGTAGGGGTGTGTGTGAAGTAAAAGTCAAGTAAATTTCACTGTGCGTCAACTTGTTTTCGAGTTTTTTTTTTGTTGGCTCGCCTTGGCGTCATCCATCCATAATCAATTCACTTTTTCTTTTTACTGATGTTTCTTTCTTTTGGTATCACCCGTTGACCATCTCGTTTATCTTGTGTCGGCCTCGTGCTTTAACTCCTAACTTGTTTATCAACATTGCCCCCCATATGCAGACCCCGCCATCGACATCGACATCGACAGCGACGTCGACAGCAAAGACACCACAAAGAGTCAACACTGTGCTGCAAATGCCAGTTGGGAGTCGTTAACACTCAAGCACCTAGATTCTTTAAGAATTTCACTTTGCCAAATTAAAAAATGATATTTCAAAAATATACTAAATATATTTATAAGCTATTTCTTATCAAGTACAAACAGTCGACGCAACTATTTAAATTTAATTTCAATACGAAATAGAGCAATTGCTAAAATTAGAATAGTTTATATTTCAAAATATTAAAAATGTATACAAAATATAAATTAATGTTATCTTTCGATAGATAGATATTTTGTTATATTTTTAACATTTGTATCAATTTTTTTTTTGTCAGCAAGTAATAATACTAAACACTAAACTAGGCTATATAATGTATATTCAGTTGATTGTTAACATGAACTTAATTTAGCTCTATCACGTTTTCACAGGGAGTTTCAAAGAGGTAACGCGAACCGTTCACTTATTAGGTTAGCTGCCATATTTCTATAAGCAATTCAAATAAGTTTTGATAACAATTAAATATTAATATGCAGCTAGTCTAGCAATATTTGACCAATGAATTTAGCTGCAATCTTTAGTCCCAATATGTGGTCGAACAAGTCAGTTGAATATAATCAATGCTAAAGCCTTTTGCACAGTGTGTGTCTTTTAAATTGGCAACTTCCTTCCGATTAACAACATTTGACAATTTTGCAAGAGTCGTTAAAGTTTCAGTTGCTGCTTTGGTTTTTGTTGTTAACCAAATATAGATATTGGGCTGTAACTGTGGAAACTGGTTTCATAGTATTGTGGGACAGTTTGAAAAGTAATTTGACAAACGGTTTGAGCTTTTAGTCGCTGAGATAAACAACAATTTCGATACACACACGCACACATTCAAACACACACACATGCGAACTGTGTAATATTGGCCAATGTTTTTTAACATTTCCGTGGCCGCGTTTTTGCACGCTTCAATTACTTTTGAAAATTATTAAATAATAATGATGCGCACTAAAGCCAAAAGTTATGAGCCCGAATACGCTTTTGATGTGCGATTAAGTCGGGCTCTAAAAATATATGTATACTCGTATTTATGGCTGATTATATACATTATTTGCCATTGTGCCAAAGGTCATCATCATAACTCACAACTTGCCACGTTCTTCCATCATCAAAGTGCGGACCATGTTGAATTGCACAGTTACCCAATTACAGACTTCAAATACCAGAAGAAAATGTACAAAAAAATAATTAATTAATTATATCTAAACTTTTTTGGAAACTCTATTAAAAACAGTTGTTCGAAGCAGAACTTCTTACTTTTCTGAAATTTGTCTATTGAATTTGTATTTACTTTGTCACTGTTCTTAATTGCTATTTTGTCTCAATTTCGAACCAATTATTGCAGCACCTGTGCGTATGCAACAAAATTGTTAATAATGCATTATGCATATGAAATGTTATTGTAATGTTATACTCATTTTGGCACACAGATGATCTGTAAAATGCATGTAAAATATACATCGTAGAACAGCCGGCAATAAACGCAGCAAAATTAATTCGATCGTGTTTCAACTTTAAAATACGAAAAATAGGGACATATCGTTGTTCCCTCAAAACATTGGTGACCCCGACGTGATTTTTTTGTTCGTTGTAGTGCATATCGTTGCAGCTTCGAACGGAGTCCGCGAAATTGTTTATATCGTTAAACAATTTGTTATGTTTTGTGTGCAAATCGGTGCACACATACACAGACATTTTCGGTGCAGTCGCGCACAAACAAACATTCATTAAAATCAGCATATTAATTGCAAATCGCAATTTCACACACACACACACACACGCATACACACACACAGAAACACTCTTTCTTTCCCGCCAAATTCTGCCGGTTCGCGCTAAGTGCATCAACCCCCGCAAACAGTTACGCGAAAGCAAATCAAAGACAGCCGCAATTTGTGTCGTTTGCTTTTTGTGATCATACAGGGTGATCTTTTTGTGCTTATCATTTTTTAAAACGTTGCTTGCGTGCGGTGTTATAAAAAATGCCTAATCAAGAGCAAGCAGCTGGTGCAGCTCAAGCACCAAGTGCAATAGACTTTTTTAGAGCCAAATCGCAATCCCTTATTCGTCAAGCCGCTGCGTATGCCGCTTTCTTAAGCAAAGATACTCATGCAGGTTACGACGAAGCGGAACTTCAATCTCGAATGAAATATGTGGAGGCTTTGAACGCAGATTTCAACGCTGCGCAGACAAGCCTGGAAAAATTGGATTTAATGGAGCTACATGCTGATACTCGCTTCAACTTTAGCATTGTATATATCGACATCGAAGCAAAACTGTTGCGCGAAATGGCCGTTCTTCGCAGGAGTTCCAGCAATACGAACTCGAGCATTGTTGACTCGCTGCGTGACTCTTTCGCGCCGGCCATTAACATGGACTGCAACTTCTACAAGGTGGGCAACAGCGGCGGGACCAAGCTCCAATGCTGCAGCTGGTAGCAACAATGAAGGCAACAGTCTTGGCATTAGCAACTATAGTGCTTGCAGTGCCACGCCCAGTAGCAGCTTCTCAGCAACTGTCACACCCAATCCTAATCCCGGTCAGACGTGCGACAACGCCTCCGATGGTCAATTCATAACTCCGACAGCGGCAGCATCTGGCGAGGAAATTATTCATGCCTCAGCGGGAAATAGATCGAGCTTTCAACTAGGCGCTGATCTATTCACCAGCCAGACGCCGGCATCGCCAGCATTGCCTGTAAGTCATGGAGGACATTCAGGCTCAACTTTTAATCATCGTCATCATCGTCACATTCTGACGCATTCGCTGCCCAATCTTTTGGTGCAGCATCACTCGTCACACGGCATCATGGAGCATCATGACAGCATGGGCAACAATTCCCAGCATCTGCATCCGGCGCCACCGACATCGAACAGCAGCGTCATGCAGAGCATCATGCACGATCCCAATCTGATGTTCTTGCCGACGCAATCGCATCCACATGATCACAAGCAGCAGCAACAACAACAAAAGACTCTAGTTTGTGAAATCTTAAACGTGATCAACTCTCATCCACTTTGTCCAGTTTCAGAGAGTCCAGACAATCTTGAGGTGCTTGCACCTGCGCACTTCCTGAAGGACTCCAGTTTTACTAGTTTTCCCGAGCCGGACGTAACACATCTGAAGGCCAATCTTCTTAGTCGCTGCCAGCAACTCAGCCAGATCAAACAAAGCTTCTGGAAGTGGAGCACCAAACACTTTTCGTTTCGTCGTTGGAAGCGTCGTGCTGCTGAAGGAGGAACACATGCCACCCCTAAAGTGGCAGCGTATCGAGGAAATTACTCCAGGCGCAGACGGCGCCACCAGGATCGCCATGATCAGCACGGTGAAAAGCACAATCAACGTAGCAGTTCTCCCCAAAGAATCCAATTCGGTTGGAAACGTTCCTTTTCCAACGGGGGCACTATGTTCGAAGCAGAACTTCTTACTTTTTCTGAAATTTGTCTATTGAATTTGTATTTACTTTGTCACTGTTCTTAATTGCTATTTTGTCTCAATTTCGAACCAATTATTGCAGCACCTGTGCGTATGCAACAAAATTGTTAATAATGCATTATGCATATGAAATGTTATTGTAATGTTATACTCATTTTGGCACACAGATGATCTGTAAAATGCATGTAAAATATACATCGTAGAACAGCCGGCAATAAACGCAGCAAAATTAATTCGATCGTGTTTCAACTTTAAAATACGAAAAATAGGGACATATCGTTGTTCCCTCAAAACAACAGTCTATCATTTGCTCCATATGTTACTTGTTTTTGTCACTTCTTTCTATGCAACATAATTAAGTAAATAGAACAGAGAATTTGCAGCCAATCAGATTTCTGTATATCATTGACTAATGAAATGCATGCGTGTCGTATACTTTATATTTCTCTCAGCGAAAGATTTTGATATACCTTTTGTGAATATTTTGTATAAAATATGTTGAATAATATTATTGGTGTATTTATAACTTTTTTATTCCTTTCCTGTGGACATTGCATTGCAATGACGTCTTCCTTTAAGTATTCTACCTGCTCATATATCTTCGTATCTAAATCCTGTTTTCATGCACTCTCACTGCCTGTTTTTAGTGGCTTGAAGAAACCAGCTTAAAAGCGAACTTTACTTTTGCCAATATGCTGCATTTCAAATTTTGAGAAATATTTGTGATACATTTAGGCCGAATACTTTTAAGCATATTCTAAACGTCATGCTTGAGTGATCACTGTAAATTAACCACGCGCTTTAAGCCAAAGTTTCTAATCTGATTGAAAAAAAAAACCACCCAATATACAATTTATCAGACACAACACACGATACACAACTACATACATATAAGTATGTATACTACTATTTAGTATTCAAAGCAATTATTTTGTTTAATGCTGCTGAACCTTAAGCTATTGTTAACTGAACAAATAGAACATATACCAATAACAACAACAGCAACAACATTAACAGAAAGTGAGCAATAAACCAAATGACAACCTCGACACGAAACATTTACAAACAAATGTTAAAAAAAGAGCTACAAATTTCAGTTTGTGAGTCTTATTTCTGTACATTCATAAGGACAATATTTTGAAATACTCCAGATCGATGAAATTCTTGTAATGTAAGTATTAATTGGGAAGCTGAATTTTTACTGATTTGGCTGGGATATCTGTAGACTACCATATGAGCATTATTAACAAACATTATACAATTTTTAACTAGTTGTTCGTGATACCTCAGGGAAATAGGTATTAGTTTAACTTAAACGTGGTCGTTAATCTATTTTTGGTATACAATGGTTTATTTTTGTAGTCTACTTTTTAAATGTACATTGTGCTCAGTATTCTATTATCACTATTAGGTTATCACGAAATTCTGTTCAATGATGACTGTATATGGGCATTTCCAGAAAAAGGTTCACCACGACGAAAAAATTAAAAGTTGATTAACAAATGTGGTTTTCTTTTATATTGCTAAAGAAATATTTGAATTGAAAGAATCAAATGAGATTAAATTTTTTTTTTTTTTTTTGTGAAATATTTGCACAGAAAGTCACAATTATGATTTTTTAATTTTTGGCTACTTATACGTATAATGTTGGTTTTGCTTTTCGTTGCTATTTATTATATATTCATTTTATGGTTGCAATCTTCTTTCAAGTTATTAGTACCAACAGCAAATTAATGCGAGAATAGAAAAAGAGATAAAGCAAGCATCGACAAACGGTAAATTTTTGAGTTTCTTTCACCTGCTATTCCTGTGTCACGTTCGCGAGCCCAAAACGCATTTTTCTTCAGTACTACTCTTCCAGTCGAAGGAAGTAGATGAAAATTAATATTTAAAGAAAGTTTATTGCGCTTAACTTAACTAAAAAATAAAAAAGTGTGCTTTCGCACCTGAAAAAGTTTTAACTTGAATCAAAAGTTTGTCGCGTTCGCAATCGTGAGTTCGGCATAGTAGAGCAAAAGAGTATTGTTTATATGCTTACTATATTTTTTATGCAGATGGGTAAAAATAATAATAAAGAAGCATCACGACTATATCTAGAAAAACTTAACACTGATCCCGTTAAGCGCCAAAAGTACCTTCATAATGCTGCAATGAGAATGAGAACACGGCGCGCGAAATTGAAGGAATTGGCAAAAAATAGCAAGAGGCTTCTGATGAGTAAGCGGGAAAAAGATCGTCAAAGGCAGCAAAATTACCGAAAAAATCTTAAGAACATTGCAAAGCAACAAGAAGTCGTCGTTAAGCCTTTTAGCTGCAAGCATTTCCTAATATTTTCTCCTCAATAAGCATGTATTTCCTATTAGTGTTATTATAGTAATATATATAAGTTTTTAAGTTATATTTTATGTTTGTCTAAATATAAATGTATGACGAATTTTTGTCACAAACCAAGTGGAAATCTTGTCACTTTCGCGATGTCGCGTTACAAATTACTTATAAAACTTGTAAAATCAATAAAATGATAGTAACATGTCAAAATATTTCTGAAATAAAAAACTACATTATTTTATTATGGTTTAAAAGTATTTTCTTCCAAATTACTCGCCACATTTCGCAGACTTTCGCATTTGTCAAGATGAAGTCAAACATGACTTCCATTTTTCGTCGCGTTCACGATGCATTGTTTTCTATAAATAATTCGGAAACGACAAGACTTCAACGCTTGTCTTTTAGAACAAAAATAGTGTTGTTGTGTTGCATTAAACACGTGAGAAAACATTTTTGAAAATATGAACTTTAGTCAATTTTTTTTTAATTTAAAGTCGTACGAATGTCGCGTTCTCGATCCTTGAAATGCCCATTTACACCTTTTTACTAATAAATGTTTTTAATCAATTTAATATTTGTATGAGTTCTTATAAATCCAGGTATTATTAAAAAAACTTGAATTGATTTGTTTTATTACAGGACTAATTTACTTTAAAAACCATCTATGAAAATATATTCACATATATCCAAGATTTATATTTATACTATTTATGTATAATTATGAGATGCTTATACTTTTTGCCTTACCCTTTTTAAGACAATGAAAATCAACGCATGTACTCTAAATGAGTAAATAATATTTATTGTTTGTCAGGCTTCAGTTAAAGTTCTAATTGGAGAATAAAATCAGTATTTGTTTTAATGATTTGCGCTTTTGCTTAAAACAAATCGAACAAATGTCAATTTCTATAATTAATTCCAGAAAATTTGATAAAAAAAAAAACAGAGTCAGCATTTAACCAGTTTACAAATGATTTTGCCTGTTTTTTGTATTGTTTTAAAAGGAATTCGGTTAATTGTGCATTATGCAAATTGGGCATCTTGAGCTAAAGGTAGACATTTCCTTTAAAAAAGAAACAGTTGAATGACATTGCCAGAGATCACTGTACTGAGTAAGACAACCATTAAATACTGAAATTAGTCAGATCTGAAGTATATTTTGCAGTTGAATTCGTATTTGTTCTCCACTTGAGTGTGATGAATAAACAAGTATATTGGATATATAATATGTTCTTCTTGAGTATACTTCTTCTTAATTAATTTTGGCTTAGACCAGAAAGAGCTAGGAATGCATGACTACGCAGATACCCATTATAGGAATGATGAATGTATATCGCGAATTTATACTATGGTTTAGCTTGAGGACTAAATAATTACTATATCTTTGAGTGAATGGTCGGAGCACTAAACTAGCTGATACCCTGCAGTTTTTAGTTATAATTTGATTATGATTTGACTAGTTTGATTCATTGATTTATTTGTGAATTCTCTGACGTTATTCAACTGTCTAATTAGGAAGATGTTAATCGTGCCTGACCAATTGACCAATATCATCAATTGAACATCGGCATTTCCGAGCACGATGCTCTTACCGCATACGGAACTCATTACTCGAGACCCAGCCCCATTAACCGTGTGTTCCGATGCCGGTAAGCAACTAGATTTTTATCTATTCGCATTCGCATTCGTACTCGCATTCGAATTTGAATTCGTAGTACCACCATCTGAGTTTATGCAACTGATTTGAATGCGAATGCGTCTTATCGCAGCGATATCAGCTGTCGTAACATACTATATATGCATATATCTGCAGATGTATCTGTATCTAGAAATGTACTACCATCTGTATCTGTATCTGTGTGTGTTTCGCATTCGAGGGGGTGTGTTGCCATTGCTGTTGTTGGATGCTTGCTTGATTGTGAATATTTTTCGTATTTTATTCATGAATATATTGCCCAGGTGCGATAGCCAAGAAACTTTATACAAGTGTCCCCTATGTGTATTGGAAGGGGGCGTGTCAATGGGCACCAATTTCAAGCTGTGCTTTTGTCTATGAGTTGCCCAATAAATGTGTCAAGTGCAGGCGGCGTTTTTGCCATTGACGTGACACTTTGTTGTCACCATCGTCAACGTGTGTGTGTTTGTGTATGTGTGTATGCGTGTTTGCGTGAATGACGTTTGGCAACTTGCTTACTTTTTGGATTTTTATTTGTTGATTTTATTCATTATTTATACCCTAACCAAAAGTTTATAGTACAAGTTTCTTAGTAATGTTTGAAACATGTTCTATCTGATAATAAATATTTTAATTTTCTTCTTATTTCGGGAGCTATGAGATTTCAAATCTTTATCAAATTTAATTCAGATTATTTCTTAATTTAACTCAAATCAATTTAGTTCAATAATTGAACAAATAAGAGTTATTTGTCAATTTTTATAATAAAAATTGGAAATAAGAGTTAGGGTTTAATTTTTATATAAAAATTGAAAAATAATAATTGTTGTTGATTTTTATCATTTAAATTAATTCTAATCTAATTAAAAATAATTTTTTTATAAAAATCAGCCAATAACTCTTATTTTTTAATTTTTTGACAAAAAACTTATAAGTGTTACAGTCCCTGGTTCAATTCATTAGGAGATATTTTTCACAAGCTCAGGCAACTACAACTTAGCAACCACATTTTTTATTTACTTCAAATTTTTTTAATATTTATGTAAAATGTTAATCATTAATTTTTTTTTAAATGTGCATTAGCAGAAATATATATATGTATATATATTATAGCAGATAATATATGTAGATATCAAATGAGCAATGAAAACATCTGTGAGAGTATAACATCTTCGGCTTTCTATATATGACAACTTTTATTATTATTTAGTATATTTGTTATTTTTATTCGTTACTTTAAAATGATTTTGATCGTTTTGGTGTCACTTGTCGTTGGCGATATTAATATGCAAACCCTTGATTGACACAACACACTTCGTGTTCGTTTTTTAGGTGTTCCAAGTGCCGCAAATGGTGTGCGCACTTCCTAAATAACTCATAGGTTTTCGTGTTAAGCCAAATGTGAATTTAATAGCAAAATATATCTATCAAAAAATTTTCAAATCATTCGACCTATTGAGGAAGTTACTAATGCTGTAATACTCGAAGGAAAGGTAACAAATATTTGAGGTCATCTATGAAGTCGGCTCAGTCAGCAATTTTGAACTTTAGAGGTTTTTGGGCATGTCACTTTTCTGACAGATCCATTACGTATAACCAAAAATTGTTAAAAGTTAAAGCCAAACAAAAAACTGATGGGCTCGTACATCAAATTGAGTGGCCTTTGTAATATTTGTAATATTCATGCGGCTGCTGCTCTCTGACTTTCTCACTAGTTTCGAGTTTGTTTTTGGTTGATGCT
The DNA here is from genome assembly GCA_037043495.1 of Drosophila recens. NCBI lineage: Eukaryota > Metazoa > Arthropoda > Insecta > Diptera > Drosophilidae > Drosophila > Drosophila recens. The sequence goes on along the minus strand of JBAMBJ010002268.1, from coordinate 23,991 downwards.
ATTGTTATTGTTGCTGTTGTTGATGATGATGCTAAGATATACATATATGTATATGTATCTGTAGAGTTTGAAACCAAAAAATCAACGACAAATTGCCTTCCAAGTGTTAATTTGTGCCACAGACACAATTACCTAATACATTTTAATTACGCCTGACTTGGGCCCGAGATAGTATAAGATGAGACTTACCCACGTATGGGTTTCTCTTGTTAGTGTTTTTTGTTGCTCTTGTTGCTGTTGTTGTTCTTGTTGTTGTTGTACTTAGTCTGTGCTTGTTGCTTTAGATGTCATTTTTAATTGCTCGAAATATTAGAGCTGTCATATCATTTAAGCAACTTTTAACTGCGTGTGCGCTCATTAAAAAGCCGGAATGCATCTGCGACGCATTTTGGGCAAATATCATCTTTATTTTTTGATAACTGACTAACTAACTAACTAACTAACTAGGCTGTTGTAGTCGAAAAACCAATTCCATATTCAGCCTCTTTATCGTAAGCCAACTATTTGTATTAAGGTATTTAGTCTCTCTGTTGTTTTCAATTATTCCTCGATTTTAAAAGCCTATAAAATAAGGTTTATAAATTGGTTTTTAAGATTTTGATTCAAATATTATTTTTGCAATCATTTAAAATAAAGCACAAATTAAATTTACATTTGTATATCCATATTGTTAAATTAAATATTAACAATTTTTATTAGACTAAGTATATTAACAGTTTATAAGACGACTTCAAAGTGACTTATATCTTTTATAGACGCATATGCAGCGAAAGAAAAGACCACAAATTACCATAAATGTCTTTTTGCATACGTTCCACATTTCTTTCTGATTTCTTTGTGGCACATTTGATAGTCAATAATTCTCGCCCATTTGGTTTCCCTTTTGTTTGCATTAGGCATTTATAACGCCGCTTTGCTTGGTTTCGATAAAATTTCTTCAACTTTCACTCAGCTCAAACTTGAACTCTATAATATCATTGGACCCTATTTCTTTTTTTTAAATTGATCTTGGCCCTTAATCGAGTGCACCTCAAAGCCGTTTACCGGAGCTTTGAAATCTGTTTAGCAACAGGACGCGCGCAATTTACAAACAGGAAGAAATCAGCGACAATGCAATTGTCCGGATTGTGGGCGTCGGGCGTTGGGCGTGGCAGGAAGTGGCGGCAGTTACTTTGCTACCTTCAATAGGCAACCAGATGGGCAGGAAAAGCAAACTTCCGTTGGCTTCCCATTCACACACAACATTGAAAAGTGCAGCGACATTGCGACGTTGCCATTTCTCTGATTCACTTTATGCGACGTTGCCACATAAATTACGGTAATTTTGCATGGTTGCCAAATGCTTAAAAAAAAATAATATATGTAATAAAAATAAAATAGATAAAACTGTGAGAAGCCAAGGTTGTCATATGTCAAAATGTCTCAATGAGCTTTTCATTGGATATTACGAGGTGCGTTTTGCATGCTAACGAAATGGAAACTTTTTTGTTGATTTTTTTATATTTTTGGGTGGGTGCCCGCACTAAAGGCAGCAATATTGGCAATTATTGGAAGCCACGACTTCGAATTACATTACCCCAATGGCAAGGTAAATCATTAAGTATGCATTCAGCATTTAGTGTCAACAACAAAACGACGGCTAAATTTCCATTTTTTCAAAGATTAACCTCAAAAACTTGGCACAGTGTTGTAAATAAAATCAGTTAATAATGTGGGAAAAATGATAAAACAATAAAGATAGCGAAGATATTTAATTTAATGAATCAGTTCCTAGAGGAAGGCTTTTAGACTATGCATTGCAAGATTCAAGACAGCAACTGACGAGAATAAAAAATCGGCTTCAAATTCATATACATTTATATTCATTTACCTTAACGTCAAATTTTTAAACAACAAATAGATTTTTAGTTCATAACTCACTTTTCTGACTCACAAATTCACTTAGAGGTTTTAAAAAAATAATACATATGTACCAAAAAAGCCATAAAAATCATTGAAGCGACCCTAAGCGATATTGAGAGTGCTGATCCCATATCTGACCTCAGTTCTGGGATGAAGTTCAGTGTAATTATATTGTAGATAGACATGTTTTCATAGAAAAATTGTTAAAAAAAACTCCACAAAATGTATCGATAAATTTAAAAAACCTAAAAAATATGACTTTCTTGTAGTTCAGTTTACTTTTTCTTTCTAGAAATTTTGAGCTTATTTCAAAAACTTGATTTGGTATAAGCCTACTTAACATATATAAGTAATTGCTATACAAAGTGTTTTCCAATTACTTTGAGGCGTGCTCCTAAGAATGTTTGGAAGACACGTACAAAGCATTATGTTTTCCGACTAATGGATAAGCTTTTGGAAACTAAGAAAATATGTGTTTGTAATTTATCTTATTAAAATTAACAGGGCTACAAAGTTAAATGGGTCTATTTAATTATCATAAGAAAACCGAAAAGAAATTTAAGGAATCTATTAAACCTTGCTTTTATTAAACCAGGATAAATATAAGTTAACAGTTAACCGAAATGATTCTCAGCTTAAGTGACGCGTGCCCGATTTTAAGTTGTTTTTGGGTCACGTACAAATCTCATCGCTTCCCGGTTCCAGTAATTCCTCCAAAATCCTCTTGGCCGCATCAAATAATCACAATTATATATAAGCAAGCGAGTACACGTAATTGACTTCAATGAAAGAGTTACTGGAACCTGGAAACTGAACCTGAACCTGAGTCGGGCTTTAAAATCATCAATCACTTGGCTGTGACAAATGCCCCGCATTGCGATTACTCTCGGTTGTGTTTTTTATTATGTGTAGAATGAGTAATTCTGCTGTTTACGCCAAAAAGAAGTCAAAGACCGGGCCTATTACGTGCTCTACACGCTCCAAAATTCCTTACAATTGCAAAGCATTTTGTTTTTGGCCTGGTTTTCAATGATTCACGTGCTCCGTTTATAAGGAAGCGATGCACCTGAAGAAAGCACCTGACGAATGAAATGACTGGCCACAAAACAAAGGGAGTTACCAAAACAAATTACACAAAAGCCATCAAGTTCTTTTTTATTATAATTGTTCTAAAGAATTTGAGCAAAGTGTATGAAAAAAAATTTAAATATTTGAATTCCTCTCCTCAACTTAGATATACCCTTTAGTCAGCTTTTAGGTATAGGGTTTTTTTTAGGTTTATAAAGAATTGTAGGCTTAAGTTTCCTTAGCTAAGTGATAAGCAAACAAATTTTTAATTATCTATATCTATTAATCATCTCAAAATGTTGACAAACTTTTGATGTGTGTCTGATACGATGCTAATGGCTCATTTTCATTAACTTTAATTGATAGATGATTAATAATATGAGTACTAAAGTAATATTCAAAAGTTGCACGTTTGTCGATATCTATTAATTATCCAAAAACATACATTTAATTACATAAAGATAATTTACAAACCATATTAAGTTATAAGCCAAAAAGTTTCTTGGTAATCATTCTTGTAAATTCTTTCTTATCTTATCTTATCTTTTCTTATTTTCCAGCCGAGAGGTGAAGCTGAAGTCAACGATTCAGATACATGAAGTATTATTTATAGATCGACAATTCTTTCAGCTATAAGATGCGGAAAATATTCGTAGACAATGTGATGCAGATTACGTTCATATTAAGGACTGATGTTTATACAAACATGGCTAATATGGAATGAGGTAGTTGGAGTTCTGCCTTGGGCCCACTTTTATATGGTATGGCCATTTAGGCCTTGGAGGCGTGGCAGATTGCAACCGCACGCTTCACCTTCGACAAAAATAAAAAATTAAAGAAAAAGAAAACGCAAAGAAAACGTAGTCGCATGGCCAAATGAGTGACCATAATTGGAGTTGCAGTTGCAGTTGCTGCTGCTGCCGCTGCTGACCACGTTAAGGTCTGCGTGCATTTAATTATGCAATTTGAGCAAATAAGCAACTGCAACTACAACAACAATGCAACAATAGCCACAACAAAATAAAAAAACAGATTTTTTAAAACTAAATAAAAAAACAAACAAACAAACTTAAAGTCAAGACTTGAAAAGTTCAGTTCTTAGCGGATTTCTTGTTGATTTTGTTGGCCTAAATACCGCTCAAAAAGAAACAAATAAAATACAGACTCAGCTTCAGAATTAGTCAAAGCTGTAAAACCGGTAAGACGTTTCCATCCATAGCCCCTATTACCTGTACGTACATATGGAGGTGTGATATTTTTTTTGGGGGGACCACAAAAGGCTTCCATTGTGAGACTCTCAACTCATACTCAATTTTTGGCTTTTACGAGTATGTACAAATTTTAAAGTACTTTCAAAATAGATGCGAAATTCAAATAAACAAATGCGTTAATTGTAAACATGATAGTAAAAAAAAAACGATAGCTTACAATTAAAGCTGATCAATATAATGAAGATATGTACATATGTAAAACTAAAAATACAATACGTTTCGCATTTGAAATATGATATTTGGTAGAGTTTCCGGGGTGTATTATCTAAGAACTTCAGATAAAAACAATTAATTAACAAACAATTTTAACAAAAGTCAAAACATTATTTTTTTTTTTAAATATTAACATTTGTAACTGAAATTATGGAGCCACTTTTAAATCGTTACTTCTATTAGAAAAATTGAAAGGAATACTGTGAAAGCTCATTTAACCGAAAGCATCTGAGTAATTAGAGAGAATTGTTAAGATACGTGAGAACTTCAATTCATTCAACTAATCATAAAAACTGATTGCAGGCTTTTGGAATTGTACACGATAAAGTACATATTAATTGTAATTGTTGTGTAAATAAATGCGCTAACTGCAATTTATGTATAAAAACAGACCATTATTATTATTATTATTATAATTATATTATCGTCAAATAACAAGCACAATACAACTGTTGAACAAGCAACGAAAGGCAACAGAGAATTTAACTAAGAAGAAATTATTCTCTGCCAATTCTCCAAATATTCGAGCCATTTTGTTAGCTTGGGCAGGGCACATTCCAAAGGGTTTAGAGGCAGAAAAGATGTTTGGGATCGAGGCAAGTGAAGCAGGTAACGACAAAATAAATGTAGCTATAAATTATCAAATTATAAGTTCTATGTCAGTTGTTAGGAATTCTCGGAAGTATTGAAATTCTAAATTGTTTTCGTAGCCTGTCAAATTTGTATGATAATTATAATTATAATTAATCAATATAAATATACATTCAAAGATGCTAAATGAAGCCCAAATTGGGATTAAAAATAACCTGATAATAATCATAGACTGTGCTTAGCATTTTTCTTGCTTTATTTAATAAAAACAAAAAACAAATCGAACTACCTGAAACGTGTTTTTGAATAATCATGCGCAACTTTCTTTTTTTGACGCGCCAACAAATATTAATAAAAAAAAACCAAATGTGAATGTGTTTAGGAAGGTAAGGAAACTGGCTTGCAACAAAGATAAAGATACAGATAAATGCAGCAGCTCAATATTTAAATATATGTATGTTTGTTTGTACACGTGTATTGTATGTAGGCTGTAGGACAGGGTGGGGTTTGCTAGGACAGGGTAAGAGTAAGAGGGAGAGGGAGAGGAGACAACTACTTACTTAATGACTGTTTGCATGTTAACCGTTTTAACAATATTGACTTCAAGTGCTGGTTACTGTATTTTTCTTTTATTTTTTGTTGTTGCTGTTAACGCTAACGAGACGCTGTTTAGCTGTTAAAGATAAATTATTTTTCATTTAGTTGACATTCAAATTGGTTAGGAACATTTAAGGCCACAAATAATAAGAAAGCACAAGCAAAATTTACACAACGCTCCACACAGCTATTTGAAATTTAACAGCCAATAAATGTATGTATGATAATTCATGTGTGCACTCAACGTTAGTATGAACTCAACCACGAACGACGACCTACTGGCTCGCAAACCGCACGCGCAATTGTATTTAAATGCGTCAATCAGCTGATTGCTTGGCAAAAGAAAATAAATAAAAGGTGGCAAGCGTGGCAACGGTATCATTTTTGACCACATTTAACACTTTTCAGAAAATTTGTTCAATGTCAACATTGTTTTTGTTTTTAAATAAATATTGAAGCAAGAACTTTGAAACTCACGATGGAGCTTTGTATTTTTTTTTTAATTTTATAAATTTTATTTTAGAACTTCTTACTAATTATTTATTTTCTTCACCACGCAAAGTCTGACGTACTCCAAACCAATTTTACAATGACCTTTATTATTTTAGAAAATTTTTAGTTTTCTTGGTTTCTTAAATTGGATTTTATTAAATTATTACTGATATAAGAAATATAGAAAAATAAACGCAGAAAAAGTTGCAACCGTGTGGTTGTACTATCAAATATGCTCGAACGGTCAGAAGATAAACTTAACATAAAGATAAATTTTATTAACAGTGCGCGCGCATTTTGTTGGTTGCTTGTCGATTTTCGACAATCAGTTACCAAATGGTTAAACCAAATAATTTATTTATTATCAGTTCATAAGCAACTTTTGAACACAAAAAGCTAGTGCTAATACAATTTATTGATATATTGAAAGAACATCACTATTGCCACAATGTTATGGCTCTGTTATGAAAGGAGCGAACTAAATGAATTGAGCTAATTCATTCCCTCGCATTCAGAGACTCGTTCGTTCGATCGAACTTATTCCGAACGATTTGATTCAACTGCAATCCACGCGACGGACGAATTAAGTTGAAAATAAAGAAATTTAATTGTAAAAACGATCATTTTAATTGATAGGCATAATGAGTAAGCTCTAAGGCTGCAAGTAAGTAAAGGGCGCAACGAACAAAGATTAATTAAACAGAGAATAAACGACACTCGCTTCATTTGCGGGCGTGTGCATGTGTGTGTGTGTGCCTTTTCCTGATTCCATCAAACCAATGGATATTTACAAGACGCTTAAGTAAATGATTTTGATATTTGCTCAAACTTAGAGCACAGTCGAAGGCAACAAAAATACACAATCAAAGCTATTTTAAAGATACTCTTTAAATTAAACTACAAATCGTAGCAGTCTGCGTGAATCGAAAGCGACAAAAAAGAACTAGTTCTGCGAATTTAATGTAAATTTTGTACTTTAGAAAATTTGTCTGCAACAAAACGGAGAGAGAGAAAGAAAGCGGCAGCAATTATAGCAAAACAAACAGGAAAGTCAATTTAATCGGCAGCAATGGACTTATCACAGCCGCCGCCGCAGCTATTGACAGCGCCATCGGCACTGGCCACGAACTTCACGTCGATGCCGCCGCCGTCGATGGGCGGCCAACACTACAGACACTACCATCCGCATCATGGCGCGGGCAAGCAGGGCTACAATCACTTCAAGCCCTTCATGCCAGGCGGCTTTCAGCGTCCGTTTGGCATGTCCCAAGACGACTTTGACGGCAAACGACTGCGCAAGAGCGTCATGCGAAAAACCGTTGACTACAATGCATCAATAATCAAAGCGCTCGAGGTGAGTGGATAAGAATAGAGGGAAATGTAATCTCTGTTCAGCTAAACATTGATTCTATCTATTCCCAGGCACGTCTATGGCAACGCGACTATCGGGATCGCCTGGCAATACAGCCGGACAGCATCTATGTGCCACAAATGTTGCCGCCCTCCAGCTATCTGGACAATCCGGCCAATGCGATAACAACGCGCTTCGTCAAAACGGCCACAAATAAAATGCGCTGTCCGATCTTCACGCTCGCGTGGACACCGGAGGGCAGACGACTGGTGACAGGCGCTAGTTCTGGCGAGTTTACGCTTTGGAATGGCCTTACATTTAACTTTGAGACAATTCTACAGGCGAGTCATAGTCATAAGAATTTGAATTGCAAACTAATAAACTGATTTAATATCTATCTGTATTCAGGCACACGATATATCGGTGCGTACAATGGTTTGGTCACACAACGACAGCTGGATGGTGACCGGAGATCATGGCGGATATGTGAAGTACTGGCAGTCGAACATGAACAACGTGAAGATGTATCAGGCGCACAAGGAGGCGATTAGGGGAATAAGGTATTGCCTAATGATTGTAATTGTCAATTGTATTTACCATTTCGCAGCTGTTGCCGTTGTGAGGTCGCCCCAAAACCATCCGCGTTTAGATCGCTTACAGCTGCGCAGTTTAGCATGCACATCTCTTATCGTTGCCTGCCTGGCCCTGGGTAACATTTTATTAGCCAACATTTTTCATTCCTTATGCTTTGACTTGTTTTCTCGGGGGCTGTTGCAAGTAAATCAATAAAGCCGTCCATTGAGCAACAAGCCAGGTCTCTCGATTCACCATTTGGTTAGCTAGTGTAGTTGTAGCGTGCAGAGTGTTTTCAATAAAGCTCCTCTAGTTCAAGATCTTAAGTTAATAAAAGAAAACTGTGATTTCCCTAGCCTTAACATTATTATGACAAAAAGACTGTGAACCAAAAAATATTTAACAAAATCAATTCAATTGAAATTCTGTCACACAAGATTAAAAAAATACAATAAAAGCAAAATAATAAGAAACAAAACAAAGAAAAACAATTGAACAATTTTTATTTGTCGGCGCCAAGGCAACAACAACAATAAAAATAAAAATGCTAAATGCAACATTATTGATGTTCAAATTCGGGGGTTCAAGTGTTTTCTTTGATGCTGCTACTGCAACTGCTGCTGAGTGTGAACGAGAGAGAGAAGGGCGTGAGTAAAGGGTAACATTCGCCATGTAAACAAAAGTATTCAATAAACCCATTATATGTATGATCTTCAGTGCCCAGAAGATAATCAACTTGTTGCTAGCACTGTACATCAACTTGTTGCTAGCTTCAAGGCAACTTGTTGCTAGGCGCTATGTTTACCAACATTTTTTTTACTTCAAATCATTCTTAAACTAGACATAAAAGAGCATTGAATTTAAAACATGAAATATATCTGAGATACCTTTTTTTTGTGATTTTTTTAAATAAAAAGTTTTTATTCTCGATATAAACTAAAAAAATTGTATTTCAAATAATAGTCAAATTTATAATATTCTTTAAACATTAATGAATAATTAAAATTGGCACATTTTTTTAACGTAAAGCAGAATTTCAATAAATGATAGATGGATGTACACATGAGATTTTCCCATCTGAACCATTATACTTTAAGGATTCAATTGAAAAATCCAGTCTACACTCAAATATAACTTTTTTTATGACTACTTTCCGTTAGAAAATTATGACAATTTAATTTTTATGATTTAAATGATTTTTATATTAACATTTACATTCATTTTTTTTTGGATCGAGAAAAAATAATAGAAATTAAACGAAATATTTTTATATTTTTATTTTATTTTTTAAGTTTGTGTATTTTAAGAATTTAATAATTGTTACGATTCCTGCCTTTAACTAAACACACACACACATTATCCACGCATTCTGTATTTGTGTTTCGTTTCCCATTTATCTAACCTCGCTGTCTCTCCGATTCCAACTCCAACTTCGACTTGGAACACGCAGTTTCAGTCCCACGGACAGCAAGTTCGTCAGCGGCAGCGACGATGGAACCTTGCGCATTTGGGACTTTATGCGCTGCCAGGAGGAGCGAGTGCTGCGAGGTGAGTATCCAGAGACAGAGACGCCCCGTCGAATGCCCGCTCATAATGGGATCACTTGAATCCTCGTCACACAGGTCATGGCGCGGACGTGAAGTGCGTGCACTGGCATCCGCAGAAGGCGATGATTGTCAGCGGCAGCAAGGACAACCAGCAGCCCATCAAGATCTGGGATCCCAAGAGCGGCATTGCGCTCGCCACGCTGTAAGTAGAAGCTGGATGGAATGCATCTCACTGCCTCCACTCATTGCATGTGATCCACGTTAACAGGCACGCCCACAAATCAACGGTAATGGATCTCAAGTGGAACGACAACGGCAATTGGCTGGTGACTGCCTCGAGGGATCATCTGCTCAAGCTCTTCGACATACGCAATCTCAAGGAGGAGGTGCAAGTGTTTCGTGGTCACAAGAAGGAGGCCAGCTCCGTATCCTGGCATCCCATACACGAGGGTCTCTTCTGCTCCGGCGGCTCCGACGGATCCATTCTCTTCTGGAATGTTGGGTGCGTTGGATTCAACCTCTTAGTGTTACCCCCAGATTAATCCATTGTTCTCTGTTCCTTTGCAGCACGGACAAGGAGATTGGCGGCGTGGAGACGGCGCACGACAGCATTGTGTGGACACTCGCCTGGCATCCGCTGGGACACATTCTGTGCTCCGGCTCCAACGACCACACCATCAAGTTCTGGACGCGCAATCGACCTGGAGATCTGATGCGGGACAAGTACAACCTGAACACGCTTCCCGCCAGCTTGGCTGCCCTGGACGAGTGTGAATATGGTAAGAAAAGAACCAAACCAAGATTAGCCATGTGTGGTTAACCATGTGACGCATTTTCAGATGACGCCGTAATTCCTGGCATGGGACCCGAGGACAAGGTCGAGTTCACCGAGAGCCTTACCGCCGACAAGGGCTTTATTCCAGGCCTGGATCTTGATGCGGGCAGCCGGTCGGCCAGCGATCGGGATCGGGAGAAGAAGGTGCCGTACAGCAAGCCCATTCCACGCAACTTCCAGGTGCAGTGGGCAGGTCCACGGCGCGCCGACGACCCCAGCGTGCTCAGCATCCACGATGAGCTGGCGGCGCGCGAGTCGAAGGACTCGAGCAACGGCCTCAGCCACCAGCAGATCAGCGAGAACACGCTCGAGGGCATCCTGGCCAGCGGCATGCTCAACGGCCTCGATCCCCAGACCATCGTCGGCGTCTTCGTCTACGGCCGCTTCGTGCGCGTCCATCCGGACTCGCGCCTGATGGCCGCCATTCGCCAGGGCGCCGAGTACCTGAACAAGTACATCGATGCCGGCAAGCTGGAGGAGCTGCGTGATGTGGTGCCAACGAGAGAGCGCGAACGGGAGCGGGATCGGGAGCGTTCGCGCTCCCTGTCGCCCACGCTGGAAGCGTCACAGGCACGCGGCGAGGTGTCGCCGCCACTGAAGAAATCGCGCTTCGAGCCGCGACAACACAACGCGCAGCTGGTGTGTGTGCGGGAGCTGCTGCTGCTGAAGAAGCCCTTCCTGCCGTCCCTGCTGACCGTGAAGGCGCAGCAGCCGAAGACCGAGTTCATCGAGGATCCGTCCAGCTACGGCAGCAGCTCGCCCATGGATCAGGCAGCGCGCGAGGAAACCAACCGACCGAATCCCTGGGCCTCCAATGCGCCCTGGTCCAATTATGGTAATGGCAATGGCAATGGAAATGGGAACAACGGCGGACCTTCCAGTCAAAATGGTTATGGCAACAATGGCGGCGATAACTTTAACGATCGAGATCGTGATCGTGATCAATTCCAAAAGAGCGGTGGCAACAACAACAACAGTGGCCAGCAACGTCGAAGGCGTGGCAACAATGGCAGCTCTGGTGGCGGTGGCGGTGGAGGAGGAGGCGGCGGTGGGCGAAGCCGGGGCCGCAACAACAACAACAACAGACGCTTCTAGTCTACCAAAACAATAACAACACACACACATTCGGAACGCTCGTTTTGTAATCATACAAACACCTATCTGGCATTGCAAAGTCAACGCCCATTTTAAGCCTAAAACAATTTATATTATTACTTTAGAAATACTACTGTAAACACAAAACTGATTGATTTGATTGATTGTAAATTGTAACTGCAACTTGCGTGTACTTTTTAAACGTGCGGCATCGATTACACTAAATCGATAGTTATTGGAGTGTAAGCTCAATTATTGGCCGACCGCCACAGCTTATCGGACATTGTAACGGAAACAAAAGCGAACGATCGAACAAAACAAATAACAAGAACGTTATTTAAAAGGTGTTAATCTAATTATAATTGCATTCATTTTATCTTAAATCATTTTTATTTTAGTTTGTGTAAACATTGAAATGAAGGTAATTAATTATCCTATGCAGCTAGAGAATTGCGACGACTGCTCCGCTTGCTGCTGCCATGTCGTTTATCTTCGCGTTCGTCGTTTGATTTTACACTTGCATCCGACGCATGTTTCGCATTCACATCGTTGTCCGCCTCCTCCACATGGCCATCGATCAGCGTCTGGGAGCTCTGTCGCTGGTGACGGAAGTTCAGCCTGATCTCGCGCACCTCTTCGCGCATTCGATCCTTTGTATGCTGCTCAATTGTTCGTTGTATTTTCTCAGCGGAGGCCACCAGCTTGTCGGTCTCGAGGACGACGCGCTTAGATGAATTGCTGCGACTACGACTGCGGCTGCGACTGCGACTGCGCCGCTCCCGACGTGAGTTGGAGCGCTTGGAGCGGGTGCGGGATCGCGAGCGGGAATAGCTGACGGAACGCGATCGACGCGTGGACGCCAACTTGCGGTTCTTTCGCTGCGACGGCGTTTTGCTGCGACTGCGCGAATGGGAGCGACTGTGGCTGCGTCTAAAAGAAGATCGAGTCAGTCGAGGAGGCATAACTATAATTAAATTTCTTTTACCTGGAGCGCGAGGAGTAGGACGACTTGCGATAGTTGGAGCGGCTGCGACTGCGACTACGACTTTTGCTTCGGGACCTCGAACGGGAGCGTCTGGAACGACAGATGAGACTACACATGAATTGCAATAGAAGATCACGAAGGCATCATAATCCCCAGCTACTTACCGTCGACCACGTGAGCGACTGCGACTGCGTGAATAGGAGCTGGAGCGCGAACGGTTTCTGCAGCAGAGGAACAAATCGTTAGGTACTCGTATTAAACATCATTAGGTTTATCAACGGATTCTCACCTGCCGCGCGAGGACTTGTGATAGTAGCCATTGCCCCCATCGTCGTCGTAGCGATCGGCATCGTAGTGCTTGGGATTGTAGTAGGATGAGGAGTGTCCGTCGTAGCCAGTGCGACTGCCGCGCATCCCTCGGCCTCGTCCACGACCGCGTGGACGCGGAGCAAAGCCGCGATAGTTGCTGGATACCGGGAACGGCGGTGGTCCGGGTGCACGGTAAAGTGCTGCGCCGGGAAACACGGGCGGCATGCCGTAACCAAACATGGACAAGGATTGCATCCATTCGCTGGCTGAAGCGGCGGCAGCTGCTGTGCCGGGCACAGCGCCAGCGGCCAGGGCAGCGGTAACAGCCTTGAAAGGATTCAGCACTGCATCGGCATTGGGCGATGGAGCTGCACCGGCTGCAGGTCCCCTCGACTCAGCCAGGCTGCCATTCGACTTGTGCTTCTTGTTGTTGGACGTCGACAGGGCGTCGTCCTCCTCGCTGCTGCCCGCCATGGCGCCACTCTTCTTGGACTTGCTCTTGAGGAGACCCATGAGTGGCGTATTGCTCTTGATCTCCTGCACAATCTTGCGCTGATCGCAGACCAGTTTCTCAGTGGCCGACTTGTACTTCTCCACCAAGCGACCGCGCTGCAAGTCCTTGGACTCATCGTGATGGGCTCGATGGGATTTCTCCTTCTGCTTCAGCTGCACACATCAATAAATAACTTAACATAAATCTTTAAAGTGCAGTGGAGCAGCACGGACTCACCTGTATTCGCTCGAAGACCTGCTCCAGGATGCGTATGCTCTCCAGCTTGCGTTGGGCTATCATCAGTTTACGCTCCTCGATGCGAATCTTCTGCGAGATCTCCACCTGACCGCGCTCCTGTATCTTTTTCAGATGCTTCTCCTTGCGCTTCTCCTCGCGCTCACGTTGCTTCTCCAATTCGGCCAATCTCAATTGGTCTTGCTTTTGCCTGTAAATTTCGTTTTGCAATTTTTGCGCATGTTTTTGGTTTGGCTTTTTGTAAGAACTTGTTAACTGTTCCTTCTAAAAGAGTCAGAAAACTGTTAACTCGCCACATTTGGCCCTTAAAGCCAGCATTTATATGTATGTAATTCACACATGGCGAGGATAAGTAGGAAAAGGGTTTAAGGAAATGAAACCGAAGAAGACTCTTGATCCTAATCCGATTAAATGCAACCAGAGTTGGGCAACGAATAGAGAAATCTATATATATATAAAACTCTTTGTTCTGACTGACACATCAACGTGTAGCCCAAACGGTAAAAGATAGAAAACTGAAATTTTCACACAACATAGATGAGATATTAAATTAACCTTTAGTATGAGCAACTGATTTGTTTCCCAGAATATCTCAACCAAACTCACAGTTTATATAGCTGGGACTGTCTCTTACATTCTGACCAAATTTGGTTAAAGTCGGATGACGATAACATATAGCTGCCATAGGAACAATCGGATGCAAAGCAACCTTTGGTATGAAAAACTTTTTTGTTTCCTAGAATATCTCAACCAAACTCACAGATTATATCACGGACTGTCTTTTACATTCTGACCAAATTTGGTTAAAGTCGGATTATTATATATTATAGCTGCCATAGGAACAATCGGATGCAAAATAACCCTTAGTATGAACAACTTTTTTGTTTCTGAAGATATCTCAACCAAACTCACAGATTGTATGTTTGGGACTGTCTCTTGCATTCTGACCAAATATAGTCTTATATATCCTTAATTTGACTATGATTCAACCACTGTATCATAGGAAAATCAATGGGAAATTGAATACATTGCTCTGTCGCCTCAAATATCTAAGCTACTTGAATCCCTCGAGTTCATATCTGAATCAGACCATAAAATCCTGCTCTCTATGAAATCGGATAACCCTAACTTATGCCAATCCTCTTCATTTGAAGCCTCTGCTTAGTTGTAATCGGTGCTGGATTAAGACGAGCATTCGGTTTTATTGCCTGCTCCCGCCGCCTGAACACAAAATGAATGTCAAACCTTTCGCGTTCCACCTGCTCGGCCAGTTTCTTCTTTTCCCGCTCGCGCTCCTCGTCCTCCGCCTGGGCCTTGGCCACGCAGCGTTTCCTCATGCGCTCGCGACGCTGCAGGTGCGAGTCGCTCAGATGCTTCTGTTTGTCGAAGTTGACGTTTATGTTGATGGCCTGCGTCTTGTCCACAAACTTGCGCACCAACTTCGTGCTCCTGAACTCATCCATGGCCCGCACAAAGCTCGAGTACTCCTCGAATTGCACATAGCTGTGAACGTTGTCAACTGATTAGCAACTACAGTGAGGTCTCGCTAATGCGATCGTCTACTTACGCCTCGAAGAGCACATCCTGTTCAAAGCTAAAGGTTCGCATGCCGCTGATCTCCGGCTGCATGCTCTTTCGGTACGGATCACAAATGGGTATATCGACGGCACGAACGCGTCCGAACTTCTCGAAGATGCGCTTGAAAATGCTCTCGCTGGGCTTGACCTGCTCATCGTTCTCGGCGTGACGCGGACAGAACCAGCGTATGGGCAAGTGAGTCAAGTGAATGGTATCGGGACGCTCGCCCGCCTTCATCTCATCCATATTGCGGGCATCGCGAAAGTACGAGTCCCAATCGTGGCGCGTGGGGAACTCATCTTTCGCCTCCGTGCAACGCACTCGAAATGCGGCATCATTGAACCCGGAAAGTCGCAATGTGACGCCATCCAGACGCTCGACGGCCAAACGCAAACGCTTGCGCTCATCCAACTCCGCCTCGAAGCGTATATAATTGACGGTGCTCTTGGAGACCTGCAGAAAACAGAACAGAAATACATAGATAGATATATCTGAATTCGGGAGCAGCCGCTGGCTCCCGGAGCCCATTTAATTTACTCACTTTGAGCACCAGAAATTTGTCCGGTTTGAGTTCAGCACTGAGTTTGTCCATTATCTCCAGATTTGATACGGATTTGCCCGTTTTGATTTTTTCGGGTAATGCAACCGAAATCTGCATTTTGGCCAGTGGCTTGAGATACAAGCTATGCGGCAGATACAGCGGCGTGCAGTCCGCCTCATTTTCTATAGTCTGAATGTTGATCATATTTTTGTTTTGTTTTTTTTCGTTTATGGGATTTGTTCGTGTGTTTTATGTTGTAATAGAATACAAAGTAATTAAGGTAAAATACAAAATGGAAAAATTTATAAACTTATCATCTAGTTACATCTAAGCTTAAGAAATCTCAAGAATTGGACAAATGAGAATATGCGTGTACATGAAATGTGTATTCCCCTCCCGCCCGTGTTCCTGACAACAATATCCGATGATGACGATTTTTTAGTGTGTGAGTGTGTCCGCGAGCTAATCGGTGTGTGCTTGTTTTATGACGAAATCGTCATCCCGGTGGTAAATCTTCTTAAATCTAATTATGCTGTGACTTTTTTTGTCGTAGTTTTCCTAAAAAGAGAGCAATTTTATAATTCTTTTCCACTTTTTGCACTTTTCTTAGAGATTGAATCGTTCAGAATCAGTTCAATTGAAGTACTCAACAAAATGAGCGACAAACGTTCGTTTCGTTCAGCAGTGTTGCCATTTAAGCTATTTTGTAGTGTTGAGTTGCTCATGAGTGAGTGAACAAAAAAGAGTTGCTCCCTGAAGTGAGCAAGTGAACATGTTTCTTCCAAATTGCTCTTAATTGCTCACTTGCTCTTTTTTGTTCAGTTGCTCTTTTTGTTCAGTTGCTCAGTCTTGTTCAGTTGTTCTGTTTTGCTCATTATTGCTCTGTTGTTCCTCTTAGGGTTTTTGTGTAAATTCTTTCTTTGAAAATACACAAATCTTGGATTATCGCCAAAGCTCAAATAGCTCAGTGAATAACTGAGCTACTGAGCAATATAAGTAAGCAACTGAGCAACTGAAAAAACTGAGCAAGTAAGCAACTGAGCAAGTGAGCAATCTGAGTGAGTTGACTCACCTAAAAAATAAGAACAAGTGAACATGTTCACCTAAATAAGCAATGTTTACCCAACACTACTATTTTGGGTGGCATTTTAAGATTCATAAACAGACAAAAGGTGGCGCCACAGTTTGTTTTTAAACATGTGGCAGCCTTGATTAAATTAAATTGATCACCATTGTTCTCTCTAATTTACAACTTAATTAGTTTAATTAATTATAATCTTTTTGCTCAATTAAACATTTGATAACGAATTAAATGGTTAATTCCATTTCGAAAGACTGCAACAACTTTCGTGCTTGCTCACTGTTAATAACAGTTCAGCTAATGTTAAAGCCATTGTGGGCCACAATTTGTGGCTGTTACATTCGCTGTTATTGTTAAGTCAGAAGAAGAAGAAGGAGGAACTACGAAAGTGCGTTATTTCATTTTTATACCATTTAATTTAATTAGAAATTTAAGTAATTCAACAATATGCGTGTGTGAAATTAATGTAATAATAAAAACTAACAAAAGCCCCACGGCGAAGCTCGTAAATGGCAAGAAATTGAAGTGAAATATAACTGCCAACAACAACAACCACAGCAGCAGCGAACAGCAACCAGCACACCAACAACAGCAGCAGCAACAACAACGCAATTGTGATAGACAAAGAAATAGATTAAGAAGGGGGAGAACGACAAAGCAAAAAGGCCCACTAAAAACCCCAAAACAAAAACAAAACGCAACATATTTAAATATTAAGCATATCGCGCGAGTATTTGGGCAGATTTTACACATTGATCCGATTTTTTGATACGCAACGAAAATAGCAAATAAAACAAGACGAAAAAAGCTGTTTGAGAAAACGAAGCAAAAGCAATGCGATAAAAAATAAATAAGAATATACATAACTAAAGGAAAAACGAAAAACGCTGGCGTTGTCGTTGACGTCGCGAGAGAAGAAAAAGGTGCGGAAGGAGTGGAAGGAGACGCCAAAGCTGGGGACTAGCAGCTTTTGTTTTGAACAGAGACTACAGCGTCGCTGCTGCTGCTGACACACACACAAACACAGACACACATAGTCACAGCTGATGTCAAATCATTTGCAACGTTCGTGTTTGTGCGCGTTTACAATTGATTAAAACCAAAACACACACGGACTCCACAAACAAACATACACACACAGGCGCACCATTGTGATTGAAATTGATTAAAGATTACAAGGTAAGTGCGAGTGGCAGGCAGCACAGTCGCCACATAGTTTTAATTAAGCCTCATAGTTATAGTTTATAAAGCAAACATATGTACGCACAGAGGTGCACTCATACACACACAGAGATAGATATATACGCTTGCACTTACACAAACAAAGAAATTGTCGATGACGCCCTTTTTACTGCATAAATTTCGAATGGCCGCCCACAATCCCCTCTCCCTCCCACAACGCTGCCCGTTGCCATTCTCATTCTCTCTTTAGCCAAATGCAGCTCTGCACCTGCTGCCATTTTCTTTTTGAACGTCAGGCAACCCTTGTTTTGCTGTAGTGTTGCTGTTATTATTATTATAATATTGTTATTGTTGTCTGTTCTTCTATGTGCGTTCGTCGTCTCGAGCCAAATTACAATTAATTGCAATAATTTACATATTTAAAGTGTAGTGCATTTTTAAATTACTTTTCACAGAAATTATAACGTTGGCTTGCAACTGTCATTTTGTTGCTCTCTTATGTCTCTGCTTTTCTCTTTTTTTTTTTTGTGCTGCTGTATGTACATATGTACGTAAGCCCAAAACATTGGGTATGTAGACAAAATGCAACGTAATGGAAAATAACAAAGTGCAGGCCAAAACAATACACAATCATGCACGCACATGCAAACACACACACGCATATAGATGCAAAGTGGTGTTGGTGGTGGACAGTGCTGCCAACTGAGCGACAAATCTATCATATGTACATCATTGCATATTGTTATTGTTGTTGCTGTTACTGCAATGTTAATGTGGTGTGATCAAGAATCAGCTGTTCGTTCCAAAGCAGCTGAGCGGCGGCCTCAAAACAAGCTTTATTAATATTTTCGGTAAATCTTAGCAGACTGACTGGCGTATGCATCACAGTGTATGTACGTATGTCTCCATTTATACTTGTTTATCGCACTTTACTTTTCACGTTGCCTTGAAGCTTTGCAAACTACGGCTACTTAAATAGGCTCTACTTATTTAATTTACATTGATATATACATGCATGTTTGTTTGTATTTATGGCCATTACCAACAATAATATCAATATTTACTAACCTACTTTATTTAGCAGCAGGACAATAACAAAAACACGTATAAAATTCAATTTTACCATATACACTAAATGTGACATTCTTAATTAATGACTACTTGACGCATATGTGTGTGTGTGTGTGTGTACTTCGTTTCATCTTGTTCTTTAACGTCTCATGAAAGTGTTTTTGTGTTGTTGTTTTTGCCCTCCTGCAGAGCCAGAGAGAGCGCCGATATATTCTGACGTCGTCGACGACGTTGGCGTTGGCGTCAACGTCGACGCTGTGGCTGCTCTGTTGTTTTTGTGATTAACATGAAGTGTAATCAGTTAACAGTCTGTAAAAGATGCTGCCAAATGACCCCAACAAACAAAGTTCAGGGCAGTCTGCATAATCGCCACCACCCCCAGTAGCTGTTATCGCCTGTTTATACAGAAAACTTGATTTATATGCTTTAATTACACTGCATGTCGCAGGTACATATGTACATATGTTAGTACATACTGATATATGTTTGCATGGTCTTTGTACTTAATTGCGTTGATAAGCTCTTATCATTTGGACAACGTGCGACGATCTTACATTTCATTGATGAGTAATCGAAAGCCAAAGCTGTTATTTACCGCTGCACTTGCTATTTCATTTGAAATCGTAAGAAATCTGTTTAGATACTGTTAACAGTTCTCTTCCTCTCTAATTTCTCGTTTTCTTCGTAATTTTGGACATCTTTATTATTTAAACATGTGTGTGTTTTACAAGAGATCCTCGCGGAAAATCTTAGAAAATGATGCGTTTTTTCCGAAAATTATGAAATTTTCCTAGGTAGAACGGCAATACCAAAGCGAAGGTAATAAAGGAGGGCGCAGGTAATCCGAACGTAACTCCATCTCCCTTTAGCACCGCTCTTTCGCAGTCTATCTGTCGCTCTTTAGCACGCACACATTTGAATTGAGGGATCGTGAGAGAGAAACACACGTGTAGCGTTGCTCTTAAACGAAGCGTCGGCGGCGACGCCAACGCCGACGGTGGCTGCGACGACGACAGCGACAGCAAAGTCGTCTGTTGTGGTTGTCAGTTATATTCGTTCCGCCTGAATGTCTAGACGTTGTTATTTTTTTTTAACTAAGGTGCGTTGATAATAATAATATTCTTGATATAGTTGTGCGCGTGTGCGATTTACATACAAACATAGAAAAATCGACGCTATTTTTGAATTACCTTCTTATCGCGCTACATCATTGTTTGCACAAAAGCCAAAGTTTGCCAGACAAATTGTAAACAATATGTAGTAGTATTGAACATGTAAAAATACGAGTTGAATAAACAGCAATAACAACAACTAATTCTTTATTGCGACTTTAAAACGCTAGCAGCGACGCCAGCAGCAGCGTTCGGTTAAGTCATTAACATTTTGAACTGCTGTTCGCCCCCAACAGCGCCACAATGTCTAATCTAGTTAACAGTCGATCACTTTAACAGCGACTGCAATGGTGAAACTCCCACGTGCGTGTTAACTGTAAATTGATTGTTCACAAGTTTATGCGTCTGTTTAAGTGAAATGGCATTTATATTTTTTTAAAGTAGTTTCACCAATATAGCTTACTAAATACTATATCATTATTGGTTATTAATCAAATAAAAATCCCTGTTGCGCTACTTCACTGTTTAACTTACATTCTGTTTCTCTCTCTTGATGTTTGTATTACAGCCACTCAACGCTAGGTGGCGGCACAGCACAGACACAAAGACAAGAGAAGATTGAAAGCCTTAGCACTGCCAAACCAACAGAAAAGTGAAGAAAACTGAAGTGAAGACAATACAGCTGATAGGAGGAGGAGGAGCAGGACAGGAGGTGGAGGAGTAGAGGGGTCAGTCAACCAAACAGCAGCTCCATGATGCTGTACGTATTCCATGTGGACGTCGGTCGCATGCTGAGCTTCGACATGACCGTCGCCCTGTCGTCGGTGGAGAACCTGAAGGAGACGATTCACCGCCTGCACGGGATACCCGCCTCCAATATTGTGCTGCTGGTTAGCGGCGGCGAGATGCTGACACACTCCACACAGGTGTCCTGCTACTCGGCGGGCACCGACACGAATCCCATTTACATGTTTCTCACGGGCGACGAGCGTCTGGCGCCGACGATAGCCAGCGGCGGGGCCAACGAGGTGCCGGACGCGGAGCTGCGTCGCCAGGTCGAGGAGAGTCACAAATTGCCCGCCGTGCTGGACACAGTGCGTCAGCGGGCACAGCTTGCCCAGCACATGCGCGAGCTGGGCCGGAAGGAGGAGCAGCTGTGCGAGCGTCTGGTCCACGAGCAGCACCTGCAGCAACAGGGCTGGTCCGCGGTGGTGGCCAACATGGAGGACCTGACCAACGAGTTCGTCGAGCGATTCCACAACTTTTGCCAGGCCTTCGATCGGCATCTGCAGCAGCGGGACAGCTACCTGGAGCTGTTGCGCAACTTTGTCGATGATCTCACCCAGCTGTCGCGCATTCCCATCTTGCCCGCTCTGATGGCACAGGCGGAGGGCGATTTCCATGGCTTTGATGAGCTGCTCGAGAATGACAGCGAAAGTGCCGAGCAACTGCAGCCGGGAGCGGGAGCTGGCGATGGCAGTGTGGAGAAGAGCAGCAGCAGCACGTCGCCCAACAAGAAGCTCAAAATGGGACACGAGCAGGAGCAGGAGCAGGATGAGCAGCTGCTGGAGCAGGATGAGCTGCCGCCCAAGCAGCAGCCGAAGGAGCCGCCGCATCCACCGCAGTTTCAGCTCAATCTGCTGCAGTGGATCAGCTCCAAGGGCAACCATGCGGCCCTGCAGCAGATGTGCGACGAATGCGTCCAGGGTCTGGACACGTTCTCCCAGGAGATCTACGAGAAGCTGAAGCAGGAGGTGCAGAACATCATCAAGCTGGCCAAGCAGAGCGACGTCAAGGAGATCAAGGGACTCAGCGAGCGGCTGTATCGCCTGGACGAGTTCAAGTACAAGATCCAGAAGATGGTGCAGGATCAGCGGGAGCAGGCGACGGCGCTGCAGCAGAACGAGGCGCGTGCCTTGAACCTGCGGGACAACTCGGTGCTGCCCGATCTGTGCCTCTCGCATCGCTCCCAGCTGCAAGTGATGCTCGAGAATCATCTCAAGATCCGCGAGTACTGTCGCTGCATCGCCAACTCCAAGGAGGAGCTGGGTCGCAATCTCCACGCGCGTCTGCATCGCGTCGTCTGGATCGAGAACGGAATGAGCGACTTCGACAACCGTCTGCTCTTCTACCTGCGCTGCCTGCGTCGCGCCGAGCGGCACATCAACATCATCGAGCAGATCCATCGTGCTCCGAGTACCTATGTGGCGGCCGTGACGGAGGTGGTGCGTCGCAAGATCTTCTCGGACGAGTTCCGCTCGTGGGCATCCCGTTTGTCCGTCGACTTCGATCGCATCCACGGCGAGGAGCTGCAGCGCCGCCAGCTCTTCAACGCCAGCTTCGACGGGCACTTTCTGAACATCCTGTTCCCGGGCATGGCCGACATGCCGCCCACGTTCGCCAACGAGCATCCCGAGCTGAGCTTCGACACGCGTCTGCCGCAGCTCAGCCAGTCGGACCTGGAGCTGCTCTCCACGCAGCTGCCGGAGCTGGCCACACAGCTCCAGTTGCCGGACATGGCGCCCGTGCTGCAGTTCTTTGTGCAGCGCAGAAAGTCTTTGGCACGACAGGATGGCGACACGGAGGTGGAGGAGGTGGACACCAACGTGGTTGCCATGGCCACTGCCACTGCCGGCAAACAAACGGTCAGCACATCCACCAGCTTGAGTGTGGAGCAAATGGCGAGGAGCACGGAGACGGAGCCGCTGCTGATGCTCAGCGCCGGCACGCTGACGGACGACAACGCCGGGAGCGGGGAGCGACAGCGCGAGGCGCTGCAGAGCATGTCCAAGCTGGCGCTGCAGTGTCTGGCCATGGCGCGCTCCAATCTGAGCACGCTGCGCCACGAGTTGTCCTCCCACTACCAGGATGAGCTGCAGTCGGAGCTGCAGCTGCTGCAGGACAAGTGGCAGGTGCTGCGCATGCGCGGCGAGCAGCGGGAGCAGCAGCAGGCGGACCAGCTGGAGCAGCTGCGTCAACAGCTGCTGGCCGCGGACCAGGACAAGGCCACGGCCGTGGCCCAGGCGCGGGAGCAGCTCATCCACGAGCACAAAACCGAACTGGAATCGCTGCGCTGTCGCTTCAAGCTGATGACCTCCATGGAGCGCTCGCCCTCGGACAGCAGCCTGGAGAAGCTGGAGCGGCCGACGAGCAGCGCCAGCGTCGCCAGCCTGGATGTGGAGCAGCTGCTGGCGCAGCAGCGCCAGGACATGATTGCCCAGCGGGAGCGGGCCGTCAGCGAAGCCGTCGAAGCGGAACGCGCCCTGTGGCAATCGCGACAATTGCCGATGAACTCAGAATCTGTGATGGCCAATGTGTCCGTATTGAAGGACATGCTGGAGGATAAGGAGCGCCAGCTGGACATGCTGCGCGAACAGAATGCCTTGCTCGTCCAGGAGAGCTACCAGCTCAAGATGCGGCTCGATCTGCTGACCAACGAGGATGGCAACAGCTGGCTGAAGGAGAAGATTGACTATCTGAACCGCGACAAGTGCCGCCTCGAGGAGGAGCTCAGCATGGAGAAGAGCAAGCGCATCGAAATGGAGACCAGTGTCGCCGCACTGAGAACGTGAGTAACCCCTTTGGACGATTGTATATACGAATGGCGAAAAATATTACTCAGAATACGAAAATTCGGAAAAAAGAATTAGGAATTTAAAATTATGAATCGAATAATTAAAAATCCAAAATTAGGAAGACAAAAATTGGGAAGACAAATATTGGGAAGACAAAAATTAGGAAAACAAAAATTGCGCGATTTTTAATAAAACATTTTTGATTTCGGCTTTTTCCTATTTATCAGCAAAAAGACAACATTTGTCGAACCATTTATTTCAAAATGAGGACTTT
>JBAMBJ010002267.1:0-22827 GCA_037043495.1 Drosophila recens | reverse complement strand
GGCGTGGCATGTATCGCACTTGACCGACAGCCAAGAGGCAGCTTGTTATAATTTTCATGCGCTATTTAACATAATAAAGCAATAAGCTGCCACAGCATTTGTCAGAGATATGAAGAGCTTGCGCAAACATTTCTGTTTCTCTTTCTCTTTCCATTTCATTCTTTTTTTCTATTTTATATCTTATTCTCTCTCTCTCTCGCTCTCACTGTGTGTGCGTGTTTGTTTTGTGTCAATTTACAGTGGCTGTGACACAGAAGGGGGGAAAAGAGGAGACACTAAAAGCAACATACTATATGAAATAATAAACAAAAGTGCAAGCTTTAGTAAATATTTATACAAGAAAATATACATCAAATTATGGTCTGGTTGGTCTCTGGGTTTGTAGAGTCTGGTTTACCAAGTGAAAAAGGAAAAACTAAAGAGAGAGTGTGAGTGCGTTTGTGCGTGTGTGCGTTTGTTGTGCATGCATAATTTGTATGGGAATATAAGCGAAAATGTTGTGATAAAAATATGCAAAGAAATAACTATGAGAATTGCGAAATGATCTACTTGGGAGTCGACAAAGAAAGTGTTGCCTTTATCTTGATAGACTGTCCATGTTTCAAAAAGATAAAAATGAGCTGAGCAATTAACTTAAATAAAGAATAATATGAACCCAAGGTTGATTTCTTCATAATATAATTTGTTGGCATTTTTACCATTTTCATATAGTTAAGCTAAATTAATATTTAATAATATAATAATGTTCATACTCCATATTATTATATTTTCTAACCAGTTATAGGCATCAGTCAACGGGAATTAATCAAAATCCTTTGATGGCTAACGCAGCTAACAACAATTTCCCATAATTTTTCATTTAAGAGACCGCTGAGCTGTGGCAGGATCAGAATCAGAAGGAGCCACTATTAAGGCTCGACAACAGACAACAGACAACATTAAAAGCAGCTGCCATTTTATAAAAATGTTTGCTTTGGCACCCAACTTCTGGTGTTCATTCTTTCAGCTGCTCGGGGGCTTCAATTCAATGAGCATCAACAACAATTGCTCGGACAGAGGTGGGATGAAGTTGGCACCGTTAGTTGCCGCAGGCACGTAAAAAGGATTCATTTAATGCGCCGAGCTGCCACCTGAGCAGAGAACGTGAAACCGAAATGGACACGGCTCGTAACTAGGACGGGGGCTTTGGGACAATCCCAGAGAATCTTCAGCTGGCTGCTGCTGTTGCCAACACTTTTACATAACTTTCACTCAGGTTGAGCGTACAACTTGTTGGCAGCTGTGGGGAATTTAATTATGCGCTTGCCTGGACTGGACCCGACTTGAAAAGCGCCTAAGAAAACCCTAGAGCATCGTTAGCCAACATACACACAAACACCCCCAACACACACAAACACACGCACACACACGGCCGTTAACACACACACATGCGGCTGATGGGCGACTAATTGCAAGCTTTGCTAAAATTAATTTCAAGCTTCAAATAATATTAGCCATGGGACACCAGAGTACGAGCAAGAACAAGAGAAAGCGAGAGAGAGGGAGACAGACAAATAGATAGGGAGGGAAAAGAGGAGGACAACTTGTCGCCGCACGTGCTCAACGCGTCGTATGCGTAATGCGTCAGGCAGGTGATATCAGTATATGAGTATATTCATGAATTTCGTAGGCTACAGCGAGAGTAGATCCTATAGTTGTCAAAGTTATTGAACGCTCAAGTAGCTTGAATTTTAATATACAATTTGCAAATACTAAAAATTTATACTTAATATATTTTCAGTGAATATATAGAAATTAAAAAGAATTATTGTGAAGGGCGTTATAAAATTCGGATTACTATAAATTGCGTAAATATTGGAAGTTATGAAAATACAACAACTTTACTCATTTTATAGTATTATAATTAAAGATCAAAAAGGCTTATTCCTTAACTTTTTAAAATAAATACAGATTGAAAGATGTCCGATCTCTATGAATTAAACCTTAATAACAACATTCATTTAGTACTTCGGTACAAAAACAAATAACATATCCAATTTCATAACTCCACGATCAACCCTATTGCATATACTCATCTATTCCTGTCTGTCTATCTGTCTGCTTATACTTTGGGATGACGTTGTCCTTCCAATTATCTGGGAGTCCCATAATACAACTGTGATTTTCGTTTAGTGGCTCACCTTACGGAATTGTGGGTCTAATTTTGGGCATTTCTCTTGCCTCTATTGAAATGGTTGCCAACGGTAGCTAATCAGTGTAATTATCGTTTATGGAGCGCAAAATTATTAATAAAATTTCATACGCTTTGTGTGCTTGCTATTGAGTTGTGCCTGACGGGCTGTTTAATTGATTTATTGGGCCGTAATAATTGCAAATTGCTTTTAATTGTTTTTGACAAAGATAAAAGCGAGTTGTGGATATCACCAAATGCAATTGGATTAACATGAAAACGCTTTAAGCGTTGCCAGCATGTCTAACAGAAAGACGAGCACAATTTGCTGGAAGCTTGGGAAAGAATCAAGTGTATCACTTGATGAATTTTCTCTGATGATTCAATAAAGTGATGCCAAGTTGCCTCCCATGATGAGCTTTGGGAAATGCTGTCAAGTTGAGATTGACAGCGGAATCGTGAGTGATGTGATGGCAAGATTGAATTGAGGTATTCCTAAAATTAGAAAATACATTTATGAAGGATTCTTGTAACTGAAAGTAATTAAAAACGACTTCCAAACTATCTGATACCCGTTACTTATTTAAATAAACTTAAAATATTTTTTATTGCATGCTTTTAGGCACTTACATTGATTGAAACTTAAATCAGCCATTACTACCGCTCTGCTTAGACGATTTTGTTGCGATTAAGTAGGATGATAGCATATAATTATAGATACCATTAAAGATAACGGAGGCAATGTATAAATCATTCTATTACTACTCAAACTGAGTTGTTATTTTTAATGAGTCCATTCCAATAAGATTCCCATTTCATTGTAGGCTTTTTAAAACCTCTTTATGATTTATCTGACAACTACAAGTGGATTTAACTAAGCATTTCTTTTTTTTTTTTAAATATATTGTTGTGGTTCACGCGAGATTCTGTTTGAGGTTTTTTAAAGTAATTTTTTATTTACATTTGTTTCATATAACTAATCATCACCGGTTCTCTTTGTTTTCATAATTTTAGTTTTTATATTCTTGGAGTTTATTTTAAAATTATAAAATCCAGTCATTAGTGTACTCACCTTTGTGTAGCTCTCTGTGGATCGTATATCGTTGATGGTCCAGGGTAACATGGACGCCGAGTAGCGGGGATCGACGGACGCACTGCCGCGATAGGTCAACGAGACGAGTCGAGTTTTCATCTTGTTTTGTTCGAAAGTTTTTCTTACTTTTCAGATAAACAAATCTGTTGTATATTTTTTTTTTTTTTTAGCTATTCCCAATGTTAAATTTAAAAATTAAATGC
Source organism: Drosophila recens (assembly GCA_037043495.1). Classification (NCBI taxonomy): domain Eukaryota; kingdom Metazoa; phylum Arthropoda; class Insecta; order Diptera; family Drosophilidae; genus Drosophila; species Drosophila recens. The sequence goes on along the minus strand of JBAMBJ010002267.1, from coordinate 19,361 downwards.
AATTCAAGTTAAATTGAGCATGCAAATTACACTTTATCATTATTGTAAATTTTTTATGATTTTTATATTTTTTTTTGTAGTTTTTTAGCAATTCACTTTCCGCTCGCTTGGCTGTTTCCTCTAATTGTTGCTGCTGTTTTTAGTCTAATTGCTTTTTAATTGTTTTGGCTGCTGCCTGGAAAATGTGAATAAAAATGAAAAATGAAAGAAACATTAAACTGAAATCAATATTTCAAAGAACAAACGTCGCTCCACTTTAGAGTATACAAATTCCACAAAGGGATACGAAGTGCGAGTCCTGCATGAGTCACATTAAAGAGGCGAGGGGGTGTGAAGCAGAGACTAACGGCATTTTTGTACCGTAAGGACAATGGCCACCTGACGGCGCCACTTAGCGCTAGATATTCGCTATGTTCCTAATGATAGATTATTATTTAGCTTTGGGGCTCATCAGCACTCCAAGTTTACTATCAATATTGATTTTTTTCTCCGCCCTTCTCTTTGCATCCCCTCTCGCGTCTTGACTTTACTTTATTGCCGCTTCACATTCGCAAAAGGCAAAGCCAAAAAAAAAGCGGAGCAGTTGCTTCTTCTTTCTTTTAAGGGGGGGTTTTTTTTCGCACGCGACTGTCAGAAATAGGAATGTGTGGACGAGAGGACGAGAGAAGGAGACAACACCACCACCACTACCAACAGGGGACGGGGGCAGGGGACGGGGGCAGGGTAATGCGCTGAGGCAAAGTCACCCCTAAATATGTCGCTCGATGGCAATGTTGGAATTTACTTTTGCATAAACATTTACATTTAACTTTTCTATGGTTTCACAATGTTTTTCTCTTCTTTCTAATTTTACAAGTTTACTTTTTGCTGTTTTCTTCGCACACCCACACATACACACAAGCACACACACACACACACACAGACAGTCGCGTAGACGTGCAACAAAATAATAAGTCTAACTAACCGAACGAACGCAGAACGAACACGGAGACGGAGACGCCAAAACGCTGTGAATTTACGTAGAGCACTGAATCGGTATCGGTACAACAAATGGCTCCAATGCTCCTGTCGAGCCGACAACGCGACATTTCTCTATGTCCTTCGTCCTGCGCATTGAGCGCATGCGTTGCTCATTGACTGCGGAGCTGATGGCAATAAGCAAACGCGGCCACTTTTTATCGGAATGAATTAAACGGTCTGACGCTTTTGAGACTATAGCTCAATTTGCACAGCTGCGGGTTGAATCAAATTTGTTTTTAATTGCAATAAACTTATCGCCCGCCAAACAAATGCAAACTCTAAGTAAACAATTGGATACCATTTCCACAAAACGCAGACAGCGTATGACAATCGGCCGACCACCTCGAGTTATCGATTACTGTTGAACAGCTGACATTCGTAAATGCCATTCGCCGACACTCGCAAGCAACAGTGTGGCAAATGTCCAAAAATATCAATAACAGCGACAGACGTTATTTCAAATTGAAATTGTCGATTTATCAGTTTGTTGAAAAAAAAACATGAACTTTTCAACGTTTAAAAGCATTGTTAAATAAACAGAAATGTTTGTTTTTTGTGAATAACACAATTTGAATTAAGCATAATTACAGCTGCCGGCGCTCGCTTCTTCTTCATATTCGTCTGCTCGTTTGTCCGCTTTGGCTTATGGCCAAGTTGTTGTAAGCCAAGTTTTGGCCGTTTAGTTTGTGCTGAAACGCGCCGAGCAACAGGTGTGTATGACGGATGATTCTGTTGCGCTCGTGATACGATAGTAACTGCGTGATTCGTGGCTTCGTTTTTTGTGTGTCTCTCTCTCTCTCCCTCTCTCTCTCCCTCTCTCTCCCTCTCTGTCTCTCTGGGTGTGCGTGCAGAAGAAGAGACTTTCACTACGGTTCAAAGCCCAAAGTCAGTAACTAACGCTAACATTAATTAATGCGCTTCGCACGCGTTGTCGTTATTTCGAACTCCAAGCGTTGTTTTAAGTTTCTTGCTGTGGATGCTTATGAGCTGATTTTTTTACAGCTCCATCTATTTTTATCAAGTTTATACGACAGCTTGATTTCGTTAAAAAAAAATTGCATTTACAAAAACTTTTCAAAAGCGTTTTAACGCAGGATGTGATCAAGTGAAATATGTTAATAAAACACATAAATATTATTTGTAAAAAAGCATATTGCTTTGAAACTTATTGCAAAAGCAGCTAATTCGCTTATTCAAGTACTAAAAAAATATATTAAATTTAATTTAAACACAATCAAGTGACAGGTATAAACCCTTAAATAAAAGTATTGAAAGCTATAAAGATTTTGTTTAAATCACGTTCAGCTGTCGTACAAACATGGTGTCTTTGGGTATCGTGTTTTCGCATTCGCATATGTTGTTTAATATTTCAACTTATGTTTGTTAAATTCTCACCGACAAACACAATGCGCTGTCAACTCTTTTTGTGTGTGAGAAAAGGGCTATAAAAAGATATGGAACAACAACAGCAACAAAAGAGACATTGAACAGAGGTGCTCTTTTAAAAAGATCTGTTACCGTTAGTGCGCGAGTCGAGTATTTAAAGTTAATTTAAATAATGAGGAATTTGCGCTCATAATTGATTTAAGTAGCGCAACAGACAACAACAACAACAACTGCAGCAGCATCAACTAAATATAAAACGAAGCTCTGGGATTTGCATAATTTTCCACACATATGTGCATACATACATACATACTCAGAAAGAAGAAGCACACACGTCAAGAAAATTCGCTTCGCTTTTGTTGCCACTGCAGTAGCAGGAGCAACAACAACAATGAGAACAGCAACAGCAAGTGGCATTTGTTGCTGTTCCCATTGTTGTTCTTGTTGTTGTTGCTTGGCTGCACTCACTCACACACACACACACACACAGCTGCATGGTTCGTTCTGTACTTAAATGGACAAGTTAGAATCCACATTCCACAAAAGAACAACCACAATACACAATGTACCAAGAAGGAAGTGGCAAAGAAACGGCAATCGAGCGCCGCCGCGGCGCAGCAGCAGCAGCGACCGCGACAGCGACAGCAGCACCAACAACAAAACAACAGAAAACTTATCTATTAGTTTGTGCAAATTTCAAAATAATTGCGCATTCTAGACAATTTAGCCCAGGCACGAAGAAACTGAGCAGCAATGATGTGCATTATTTGTAATTTGTACAAACACATACACGCACACAGGTGAAACAGGTAGACTGATCGCCTCAATCAGCGTAGCGACGCGTCGCGTCGTCAGCGACTGCGACTGCGTGCAGTTTTTCATTCTTGCGACCCACACGCGCACACACACACATGCATGCACACTCGCAATCCAATTGGATTTTATGTCAAGCTTCGTTGACACGACTTTTGTTCTTGATTGTTGTTGTTGTTCTGTCTGCAGATTCAGATGTACATATTATTATTGAACTAGTTAAATCTATAGCCACTGGCCTTAATTATCGTCATAGACAATAGGCAAAAAAGAAGAAGAATGTGGCCCAAAAGCGAAATAGTCACAACATAATTAGAACGAGCGAAAGGCAACAAAAGAGCGCGCGGTCAAATGTTGCACAGTGGGTTGCAGAGAACAAAACAAAACAAAATGCCAAAAGGTGATGAAAGCTGAAAGGCCGAAAGTAATCTAAATGCAAATGCAGTGTGACCAACTTAATTGATATTGGCTCTTAGCGGCTGCAGAACGAGAGCGAGAGAGTCAGAAATAGTTGATATGATGAGTTGATTGAAGTGAATGTCTGTGATTGGTTAATGACACAGCGTGAGCTTTAAGCTATGGAAGCTGTGTGGATCGCTAGACACTATAAAAATATTTTGTATCCGAATTTAGAGAATAAATGTGTTTGCATTTACGTTGAAAACAAATATTTTAAATCATTTCTCTATGCAATATTCAATTTAGGATATACAACGCGTCACTTATTAAAAACCGAAACCGTACTCAATTAAAAATTAAAGAAATATTTATTTGTACGCTCAGCATTTTTTATTAAATCTGAAAAACTTTTGCACATTACATTTTTTAATAAACATTGACATTCGCTAGAAAGCTTTTCAATGAAGCCTATGTGTTTCTATTTTTAAAAGTCCAACTAGGAAAAACCAATTAGTAAAACTACAATATAAAAATTAATAAAAGAAACGCATAAATTGAAAAACTCGAGAGGAAAGAATATGACACAGTTTTTGCATTTCTAATCGCAATAAATATGTTTGGTCTATGACATATGCTAATCAACCTACGTAATTCATAAACTCAGAACTCAGCTCGAATCGCCCACCAAAAGCTCCGTAGACAGTTAATCCCCAGCATTTTAAATTTCAAAAGAATTCATAAGCACACGTTAATGGCATGCAGACGTAGACAAACACACACACACACGCACAGAAACAGTCTCACCTCTGATCTTGCCACATTCCTAATTCTAATGACTTGCGACACTGTGCGATGCGTGTGCCGTCGCGTCGTCGCATTATGAGGTGGATGGATTCTTGTAGTAGGCACCTGCTGTAAGCTGTAAGCGTAACCGGCTCAAGTTGCGTCTTATTTGAGGCGGCACTCGACGAACCCGAAACAGGAAATCAAGAAAAAGACCAAAAAATAAAAATAACACAAATAATATACAAAAAGAAAAGCGGAGAATAAAACCGGTTATTGTGAAAATGAAAGAAAATCTTTATGTTAACTATTGCATACAATTGTTTGTGTGTATTATTTTTCGTGTGATGATGTTGAATATGTTTTTTTTTTATTTTTATTTTCCACTTTTCCACAGTTCCAGTTTCATTATTCGATTTTGGTGAAATCAATGCGTAGAAAGTGAATTGCAGTTGCTTTGACTTGACATTACGCAAAAAAAAACCGCCAAGGAGAAGAAAGTGAAAAGCACAAGAGATTGGACATATTGGGGAGATATTGCCAAAAACGTACACTAATACACCCGGTTGCGGTTCGTTGCGGCCGCCGATGCCGATGCGTCTATTAATCCAAACGGCAACGGCAACGGGCGGCGCTGCTGCAGCTGCTCTACAGTCCCACTCGCAGTCCCACTCCCAATACAACTACAGCAGCATGCGTGAGGACGACATCGAGTTGGCCATTAAGGTGGTAAGTTATCTAACACACACCATTCACAAATACCACTTAGAAGACCCACCTATTATTTCCACCTATTATTTCCCGCCTAGACAAGCCATTAGAATGAGTTACCTGGGGATATTACTATGTATAGTACATATGTACATGGCAAGATCATATCGGATGTGCCATGGATAAGCGTTAAATAATAACCACATGCTATACAGCAGCCACTCGCTAATCATCAGACAGACAGTCAGAACAATCACTGATCGTTTACCTAGTCGTATTTGGAACGGTTCTTTCTTCTCTCTTCTGAGGAATTCTTTGCAATTCTGACTACAATGTTAGACTCTCAACACACAAATCTGCCACGAGAGGATTATGCCAAAGATGAATATATCTTATGAAAGTCAAATGGCTTTAAACTATCTTAAACGATTGCACCTGCCAAGATTCCAATTAATTGAAGGCTTCCTATTATGGCGAAGATTGACTGTAACTGAGGAAGTTTGCTATGCAACTGATAAGATAAAAATAATTTATAATTGGGTTTGCTAAATATTGTAATTGTTCCAGTGTTATTTTCTTTCTTGTTAGAAATTTAGGAATTTTATCTAAGATTTCTCGTTATTTTTATTGTAGAGTATTAATAACAAAATTTAAAATAAAATGGCATAGAATATCGTAGTTTTCTTACATCAAAAATATATATCTTTTAAACTATTGACTTTAATTTCTAACTCTATACGTATCATAAATGTGTATGGATTAGGTTTTAAAAAGTGTAAGATCTCGAATTATGAAGAGAAAAAACCCCTCTGAAAATGGGCTTTAAAAATGCTAGACTTTGAATTTTAAGAAGATTTTCAACTATAAGAAATGTTGAATTTGTTTTTTAATAAGTTGAAGAGAAAAAAAATCTCTGAAAATAGGCTTTAAAAATGCTAGACTTTGAATATTAAAAAGATTTTCAACTATACGATATGTTTAATATCTTTTTTAGTAAATTTGGTAATAGATAGAATTTAGAAAAGCTTTTTATTCGTCAAAATCCTCAGCAAGACTCACTTTAAAATTTCATAAAATTACTGAAAAAAATGTTTTTTTTTCCAATTTCTCCATTGATTTTTAAACTTTCTTAAATCAAAAAGAAAATTTTAAGAATTTGAATCTGAGAAATAAGTCAAAGTAAACGTTTCGCTTACTTTTCAGGTCATTGTGGGCAATGGAGGCGTTGGCAAATCCTCAATGATCCAGCGCTACTGCAAAGGCATCTTCACCAAGGACTACAAGAAGACCATAGGCGTTGATTTTCTGGAACGACAAATCGAAATCGATGGCGAGGATGTGCGCATAATGCTATGGGATACGGCGGGTCAGGAGGAGTTCGACTGCATAACGAAGGCATATTATCGGGGAGCACAGGCCTCGGTGCTGGTATTCTCGACGACAGATCGGGCATCGTTCGATGCCATCAAGGAATGGAAGCGCAAGGTGGAGAACGAGTGCAATGAGATACCCACAGTGATAGTGCAGAACAAGATCGATCTGATCGAGCAGGCGGTGGTCAGTGCGGATGAAGTGGAGACGCTGGCCAAGATGCTCAACTGTCGCCTGATACGCACCTCCGTCAAGGAGGACATTAATGTGGCGTCCGTGTTCCGATACTTGGCCACCAAGTGTCATCAGCTGATGACGCAGAGCTACGACCAGGCCATTGGTGGCAACAACAGTCAGCAGCATGCATCCACGCATCCGCCCTACAGCAGCACGCCCACAATCAGCGCCTTCAGTCCGACCTTCACCAAGTCCAGCAGCGGCACCATTGTCCTTCGCCCCGCCAAAAAGGGCAGCGGCTCAAGTGTGGCGCGAAAACGCAAAATTGTGCTCAAAAAGTGTGGAATATTGTGAGGGGAAACGAAACGTCGTATTCGTAATTCGTAGTTGGAGCTGGGGGAGAGATTGAGAGATAGATGTCTACAGCTCTTGGCAATTAATAACTGGAGCATATTTAACGCTTAATTATTTTAGAGCCCAAATCAAGTTGTAGCCATGTAAGCAGCCAAGCGTAGGATGCAACCACAGTTCGAGCCACAACCACAGCCACAGAAAACAGCCAAGAGCCAAGAGCCATTCACTAGTCGTGCACAGACTCCGCAATGTTTGCAGTTATCGCATGATGTGTGGAGAGGATTATGGGGATGGGGATGGGCACGGGAGGAGGACAGGCGAGTTCAGACACAAGCACAAACTCATTAAAAAACCGGATAGTGAATTAAAAAAATATATAATGATAACTTCAGCAAAAACCGAACTGACAATACTCTTGCATAGAATCAATATTAATTGTACTCCAAGTTTATTAACAACAGCACAAAACATATAATTTGTTTAACCAATTTTAAGTGCTCAAAAAAACCGTGTACAAGATTTTCAAACTGTCATCCTCATTTCAATTTTTATCAGTGTGTACTGTACAACTGAAGAGGGAAATTTTTAATAGCCTAAGGGTGCACTTACACTAGTTGACAAACTGGTCAATTTCATCTAAGTAGGCTGAAAATTTTGATGGCAACTTAGTCAACTCTAGTGTAAGCGTTGGTCAACTCTAAGCAAAAGTGTGTTGACTTGGTAAAAAGCACAGCCTTCTAAGATGAAATTGACAAGCTTATCAACTAGTGTAAAGGCACCCTAATGCCCTCAGTGTTCCCCACTTTAGTTATTTTCTTTCTTATCTTCCTGTCAAGCTTACTCAAACATAAGAGTGGCAACACTACATACATATGTCTACATAGTTGGCAGTACAATAAAAATGAAGGACAGGATTTACTTGATACAGTTAAATAATTACCCCATTTCTATTGCTTTCATTTGAGAGTGTTGCCTGTCACAAAATAGTTGTCTAATTAAGTTGGCAGTGCTCTACTAACGAGTGGACACAACTTTTGACACGTCTGGCAGCACTGCAAGCACTTAACATGTAGATAAATCAACTGTTACATGTTGACAGACAGATGATAAAACAAGCAAAAAATGGAAAAAAAGGATCTACACTAATTAACAAAGATCAAGGTTTCTTTTTTAAATAAAAAAAGAGTAGTGCTACCAATCACATTAAAAAAGTCTTAAGATCCAGCTGTAAGGGTATATGCAATCAATAGAACAAACGCACTTGCATTCATTATACTATACAATATTTTTGAGCCTAATTAGTTATAGATAAGCATATAACCGACTTTTCTGTAACGGAGACTGATGCAGCACTTGCATTCGATATGTGTGTAATTATGTATGTATTTATTATTATGCTTGTACTAATCCATACTCATAGGTAAAGCTTTTTTGGATGGCACGCTAGCCACGCCCCCTCATCAGATGTGTGGGCGGGCAGGTGTGTGTTCGTGTGAAAAGCATTGCCAATTAGCCCTGGCAAATGTGCAATTAATTGTCCAACTCATCTAATTATTAGCTAATTAAGTGGCATCTCATATCACAATTGTGTCGGATAGTGTAGTGTAGTGTAGTGTGGTCTAGTGTAATTTGCAATTTGTCGGGCCACTTCTTTGTCATAGTAATGTGAGAACAAACTTGTAAGCCCAAAATATGCAAACATTACCTAACTATCTTCACTAAAAATATGTAACTATATAATTATACAACCATATACTTTTATTACATAAGCTTAAAATTATTAAATTAATAAATTATTTTGTATAAATTAAAAGCTGGCATTATTGAAAATGTATTTTAATAGCTGCTCAAGTCAACATTGATTATTATTTCATTTGACCAACCGAATGGACGAAGACGAGTTAAAACTCTGGTGTGAATCTGTAGGTATGTAATATGTAATTGTTTAAATGGTATTACTGTACCTGTGTTGATATCCAAAATGAATTATGTTATTGCTACTCTGTGAAGCTGGAAATCGTTTAACAAATATCTAAATACCATTGTATTAGGTAATTATCAGTTGATTAAGGGGGTCTTCTAGTTTAGACATTTCTTTTTTAAATTTTTTGTTTGCATATTTCTTTTGCTTAGCTATTCAAAAAGAATTTCCCAAATAGTTTAGGAGATACAGTCATTTTTGTGAAGCAATGTTTTCATCGATCATTGTATGTTTTTTTCAAAACCATGTTTTTCAAATATGTTTGATTTTGATCAAATAAGCGCCAAACGACGCAGATTTAACGGCAATATCGTGTGAGCCTCAAAAAAAAACTTTAATAATCGAATTTTTATTTTTTTATGACTGTCACTTCTACCCAAAAAATCTTAATTTTTTTCTGGAGGTTCAAACGATAAAGGCATTCATGCTAACTAATTTCAGCAAACTTCAGCAATCGTGTGAGCATTAGACATACAACGGTGGCCAAAAGTATTTTGGCACCCTTTAAAGTTAGTTCTAGCCAAATTGTGAGCTTACTTCATGTAAAGTTTGGTATCAATGGAAAAGTCTTTTGAATTCCTTTTGAATGATGTAGTACTTTCCTTAACCCATTAAGTACCCATTGAGATTTTCGAATATTTGTAAACGTCAACTTTTTCAACATTTTTTCTCGATTTTAAAAAAAAAAAAGTTTTGATGCAGAAAGTTTGTTTAAACAATTTAAATAGTGACTGCAAAAAAAATTTTTCAAATATCTCTTCGCTAGTATTTTTTATAATTTTTTGAAAATGGCGAAAAAGGCTCTTTTTGCATGAAAATGAGGAAAAGGTGCCTTTTTCGCCCCCTAAACCCCCTAAAAAATTTTTTAATTTGTTTACAATTTTTTTTATTTGATTTTCGCTTTTACACGTTTTGTTGTATGCTTGACAATTTGTTGTTACATTTTCGTTTATTTATATTGTTTTGTCATTTAAATTTAATTTTAAATTGTTTAAAGTAAAATTTAGTTGGTTTCTCTTTTGTCTATTTACAAATTGCGCTTTGATTTAATTAAGCATTTAATTTTGTTTTTATTAATATTGTTACTTATTTCACGCAGTTGATTTTTATTAAATTTGTATATTTTGTGTTGCTTTCTTTATGTTGTATTGTTTTGTGTGTGTTTTTCTTGTTGTTGTTTGTTTTTGTTTAAAGTTAAGAAAGGCAAAATATTCGTCGTTTGATATTTACACAGAAATCAAGAAAGGACTTAAATAGAGTGTGAGAGCTGAGCATAAGTTTTAAAAAATGTAATAATGAAGTTTACTCAGTTTTGTTGTTGTTGTTATGTCTGGGGTGGGGTGTGCAAAAAACGTGTTGTGTGTGTGTGAAAATTTATTTATTCTGAGCTGTGAAAATTCCTATAAAAATATAATATATGTGTATATTTTTTAATATTATATTTACTCGCCAAAGAAATAAAGAAACGAATTGCAAACAATTTCTTGGCACTAAAAAGTTAAAAGGAAATTTAAAAATATTTATATTTTATTTTGTTTTTGTTTTTTTTTCTTTTTCTTTGCTTTAACACAAAACTAATTAATTAATTTGATTATTTCATATTTTAAGGTAATTTTTATTTGAAATAAAAATTGTTTGTGTGTGTATGTGTGTAAAGAGAGTGCATGTGTGTGTGTGTGTGGGATTTTTATCGAACTCATTTACAGATCTGATATAAGATTATACATTATAGTAGATGTAGAGACTATAGACATAGAAACTACATTAGAACGTTAGCCGTTAGTTTCTTTGTCGTGTTTTGCAATCGTTTATCTTTGCTGAATTTTTAAACATTAAATTATTTAAGTATATAACTTTCATCTTAATGTGCTGTATGTATGTATGTATGCGAGTGAGTATGTGTATGTGTGTGTGTGAGTGTGTGCTTGCCGTCGGCTCTTCTGTGGCTTATTTGTTAAAATGGGAAGGGTTTATTGGATTGGGATCGGTCCTATATAAATAGTAAGAGTGTTAGCCTAGATAAACACGACTTCGACTTCGCATTGCCGTAATTCCAGCACATACTGTATAACTATATATATATATAGATATATATAGATAATAACTCTTGCGATTCTCGTACACTATTCGGAAATGGGAAAATCGGCTTCATCCTTGCCCTCCAGCGAGCGATACTCATCGGAATCCTCGCTAATTGTTGCCGTTCCTGTGCTCACAATTGTCTCAACAACATCTGTAGTTGCTTGTGTTGTTGCTGTTGTTGGTGATGTTGTTGATGTTGTTGTGGCTACATATATATTAACTGGCTGGTCGTCCAGTTCACTTGGATTTACATCCGATTGTGGATTGGGTACATTTGTGGTTATCGTTGTTGTTGTGGTATCCGCCACAGCATCCGACTGTGTTCCATCCTCCAACTTCTCCTTCTCTTGTTCTTCTTGTTGTTGTTGTTGTGGTTGTTGTGTTAAGGGTTGTATTATTATATCAGCAGAGGCCAACAGTAGATCCAACTTCAGTTTTCTTGATGCCGTTGGCTGCTCTGTTATCACAGACTGTGCTTGAGTTGCCGCCGTTGCTGCTGCCGCTTCTGTTATTGTTGTTGTTGTTGCTTGTGTTGTGGTTGTTGCTGCTGCTGTTGTTGTTGTTGCGATTGTTGATTCAGCAGCAAGCGCCAGCAATTCATCCTCCTCGCTAACGCTAATATAGCGACAGCGCTCACTAAGCAACGAGGTCGACTCCTCGTCCTCCTCGTTAACGCTGCTGATGCTCACCGTGCGCTCCTTAAAACTTTGATAGACGCTGCTGCCGCCAATGCTCGCCCCAGACACCATTGAAGCATCCACTGCATCCCGAACTGCCGTCGCCAGCTGCGAGCGGTTAATAAAGCTGGCCGAGCCGCTTGCTAAAAACAGAGAGAAAATTATCTGTTAGTTAATTGAAATGTGAGCATGTTTACAGCTGTTAAGTACATTTACAACTGTTAGCTAACAGTTGCTGATCACAGATTTTATGTAAGCTAACACTGTTAGTTAACAGTTCAGCTAACAGTTACTAAATAGAGTTATGTAAAGTAACAACTGTTAACAGCTATCGGACAGAGAAGCATCTATTTCCACTGTTAAAACTACAACATTCACAACGATTAAATCTACACACTTTTACGCTCTTCAGGATCATCAATTTCTACATTTATCTACATTCAAATCGAATTCAGTTTCATTTTGTAACTGTTAGCAGCGCTCTCACTCACTTACATTCCAAACGCTCACGACGCAGCGGATTTCGCGAGGCCAACGGCGCCAATTTGATGCGGTAGAACTTGGAGCCCTTGCTGACGCGATAACGGTTCTCATCCTGTTGGAAAAAATCGAATAATTAGCCAACTTCATTTGAAACAATCATCAATATCAGGCACTCACCTTGCGCGCCTGGCAGTATTCCTTGTCGATGACCCGCCCGATGGCGTAGTAGGGCAGCGGTATTTGATTCAGCTCGACGACAGCTAACGGCGCCTCGTTGGCGGCTGGCAGCGGGGGAGGGGGCGGTGCCGTTAGCTGCAGGGCTGCCAGACTGTCAGCGTGGACAAAGTACAGGGTGAGTGAGTCCTGCACCACCATAAACTGTCCATGTCGCATGCTCCACACGACAAAGACCAAGTCGCCCTTGGCGCAGTTCTCCAGCGTGATGAAACGATGATTCGATGACGATCCACTGGATCGGGAGCGTGTCATGGTGCCACCAACCGCCTCGTAAGTGGAACTGCAAAAGGAACGAGAGAGAGACAGAGAGAGGGGGGATTAGAGAAGTGTCTACGAGAGGGGTGTCCAAAGGGGAACCTCATACTAATTCAGAAACATTTATAAGGAATTTTAATAAAGAACAGAAAAAAAGCAAGAATAAAATTTTAGGAATCCAAAATTGGAAAGAAAGAATTAGGAATCATAAATTAAGAAATTCAACTAAGAAAATTATTTAGTGTACAAAAATTAGCAAAAAAAAAATTGGGAAAAGTATTTTTGATTTTCCTGTCATTGGTTAAGATCTTTCGAATTTAAAAAAAATTTCTAAATCATCAAATGAAAATTCCAGAGACTTATAGCCTTTCCTCACTAATGTACATTTTATAAAAATATCGGAGCTATCGATAAGTATGCAACTGTCTGTCCTCATAGCACAGCATTTGCATTTAGCATTTACAAAACATTTGTGATTTGTTTACAAATTCGTTTGACAACTGAAATTAAAAATTCGAGAAAACAAATGGAAGGATTTTAAGAAAACTTCTCTGCTTAGGACATAATATCTGACGGTCAGGAGATCAACTAACTTTTCCCGATTGGAAAACCATTCGGAAAAACCATTGCAAAGGGAACCCAAAGTGAAAACACCATTTCCACGATCTCTCATTGAACAAGGGATTGCAGTAGCTCTCTATGGGTTGGGATCGTCTGTGGAATAACGAAAATTGGAGACAACGTACTTATAGTATGGTATCAGCGTAACTAGAGCAAGAGTCAGGGATTCTTAGATTCTGATAATTCATTATTGGTAAAAACAAGTCGTAGCGCCCTTATCAGATACGTCTTGTACAATACAACGGATTCTAATAAATATTAGAATATTTACCAATAAGCACTACTTTTATATTTATTCTTTTTTAATGAACTATCATGAGAAACTGTAACGATTTAATAATAATTGTTGCGATCGCCAATGTGTAATGTTGACTCATGTAGCCATAAGGGTCGGTTTTTGATTTCTTTTGCTGTTAACTGCAGCATTTTATCATAACTACATTCTTCATTAATTTAAAATAAAGTTCAGTTACAGTTACAGTTTGAAATTTGGCGCCAAAATTTGAGAAATCTAGTGATAGTACATTCTCAAATTAAAAAAAAACTTCAAATATCGATTGATTTCCGATGAATATCGCATTGATTTTAAAAAATGTAGTTACATTCCTCAGAAATGTACTATTCTCCCACCACTAGATCCCATATGAAATGTATAGGAAAAACGTAGCATTTGCTCCAAAAATGCTAAAATGCTGAAATGTAGTTTCAGTGAGGAAAGGCTATTAGTAGTTCAAGCGTGTCAAGAAGCTGGTAATCAAACTATTGCATTTCTACCAACACCGAAAAATATGTTAAAAATCTAAGTCCTCATTTTGAAATAAATGGTTAGACAAATGTTGTCTTTTTGCTAATAAATAGGAAAAAGTCGAAATCGCTCGATTTGTAATAAAAATCGAAAAAGTCGAAATCAAAAATATTTTATAAAAATTAGCTCGATTTTTAATAATATATTTTTGATCTCGGCTTTTTCCAATTTTTGTCTTCCTAATTTTGGATTCCTCATAACTGTATTCCTAATTTTGGATTCCTAATTATTCGATTCAGAATTTTAAATGCCTTATTCTTTTTTCCGAATTTTCGTATTCTGAATGATATTTATCGACATTCCTATGCAGAATCGTCCAAAGGGGTTACTCACGTTCTCAGTGCGGCGACACTGGTCTCCATTTCGATGCGCTTGCTCTTCTCCATGCTGAGCTCCTCCTCGAGGCGGCACTTGTCGCGGTTCAGATAGTCAATCTTCTCCTTCAGCCAGCTGTTGCCATCCTCGTTGGTCAGCAGATCGAGCCGCATTTTGAGCTGGTAGCTCTCCTGGACGAGCAGGGCGTTCTGTTCGCGCAGCATGTCCAGCTGGCGCTCCTTATCCTCCAGCATGTCCTTCAATACGGACACATTGGCCATCACAGATTCTGAGTTCATCGGCAATTGTCGCGATTGCCACAGGGCGCGTTCCGCTTCGACGGCTTCGCTGACGGCCCGCTCCCGCTGGGCAATCATGTCCTGGCGCTGCTGCGCCAGCAGCTGCTCCACATCCAGGCTGGCGACGCTGGCGCTGCTCGTCGGCCGCTCCAGCTTCTCCAGGCTGCTGTCCGAGGGCGAGCGCTCCATGGAGGTCATCAGCTTGAAGCGACAGCGCAGCGACTCCAGTTCGGTTTTGTGCTCGTGGATGAGCTGCTCCCGCGCCTGGGCCACGGCCGTGGCCTTGTCCTGGTCCGCGGCCAGCAGCTGTTGACGCAGCTGCTCCAGCTGGTCCGCCTGCTGCTGCTCCCGCTGCTCGCCGCGCATGCGCAGCACCTGCCACTTGTCCTGCAGCAGCTGCAGCTCCGACTGCAGCTCGTCCTGGAAGCTGGCGGACAGCTCGTGGCGCAGCGTGTTCAGATTGGAGCGCGCCATGGCCAGGCACTGCAGCGCCAGCTTGGACATGCTCTGCAACGCCTCGCGCAGTCGCTCCCCGCTCCCGGCGTTGTCGTCCGTCAGCGTGCCGGCGCTGAGCATCAGCAGCGGCTCCGTCTCCGTGCTCCTCGCCATTTGCTCCACACTCAGGCTGGTGGATGTGCTGACCGTTTGTTTGCCGGCAGTGGCAGTGGCCATGGCAGCCACGTTGGTGTCCACCTCCTCCTCCTCCGTGTCGCCATCCTGTCGTGCCAAGGACTTTCTGCGCTGCACAAAGAACTGCAGCACGGGCGCCATGTCCGGCAGCTGGAGCTGAGTGGCCAGCTCCGGCAGCTGCGTGGAGAGCAGCTCCAGGTCCGACTGGCTGAGCTGCGGCAGGCGCGTGTCGAAGCTCAGCTCGGGATGCTCGTTGGCGAACGTGGGCGGCATGTCGGCCATGCCCGGGAACAGGATGTTCAGAAAGTGCCCGTCGAAGCTGGCGTTGAAGAGCTGGCGGCGCTGCAGCTCCTCGCCGTGGATGCGATCGAAGTCGACGGACAAACGGGATGCCCACGACCGGAACTCGTCCGAGAAGATCTTGCGACGCACCACCTCCGTCACGGCCGCCACATAGGTGCTCGGAGCACGATGGATCTGCTCGATGATGTTGATGTGCCGCTCGGCGCGACGCAGGCAGCGCAGGTAGAAGAGCAGGCGGTTGTCGAAGTCGCTCATTCCGTTCTCGATCCAGACGACGCGATGCAGACGCGCGTGGAGATTGCGACCCAGCTCCTCCTTGGAGTTGGCGATGCAGCGACAGTACTCGCGGATCTTGAGATGATTCTCGAGCATCACCTGCAGCTGGGAGCGATGCGAGAGGCACAGATCGGGCAGCACCGAGTTGTCCCGCAGGTTCAAGGCACGCGCCTCGTTCTGCTGCAGCGCCGTCGCCTGCTCCCGCTGATCCTGCACCATCTTCTGGATCTTGTACTTGAACTCGTCCAGGCGATACAGCCG
This sequence comes from Drosophila recens, assembly GCA_037043495.1. Lineage (NCBI taxonomy): Eukaryota > Metazoa > Arthropoda > Insecta > Diptera > Drosophilidae > Drosophila > Drosophila recens. The sequence goes on along the minus strand of JBAMBJ010002267.1, from coordinate 3,122 downwards.
CTCGCTGAGTCCCTTGATCTCCTTGACGTCGCTCTGCTTGGCCAGCTTGATGATGTTCTGCACCTCCTGCTTCAGCTTCTCGTAGATCTCCTGGGAGAACGTGTCCAGGCCCTGGACGCACTCGTCGCACATCTGCTGCAGGGCCGCATGGTTGCCCTTGGAGCTGATCCACTGCAGCAGATTGAGCTGAAACTGCGGTGGATGCGGCGGCTCCTTCGGCTGCTGCTTGGGCGGCAGCTCATCCTGCTCCAGCAGCTGCTCATCCTGCTCCTGCTCCTGCTCGTGTCCCATTTTGAGCTTCTTGTTGGGCGACGTGCTGCTGCTGCTCTTCTCCACACTGCCATCGCCAGCTCCCGCTCCGGCTCCCGGCTGCAGTTGCTCGGCACTTTCGCTGTCATTCTCGAGCAGCTCATCAAAGCCATGGAAATCGCCCTCCGCCTGTGCCATCAGTGCGGGCAAGATGGGAATGCGCGACAGCTGGGTGAGATCATCGACAAAGTTGCGCAACAGCTCCAGGTAGCTGTCCCGCTGCTGCAGATGCCGATCGAAGGCCTGGCAAAAGTTGTGGAATCGCTCGACGAACTCGTTGGTCAGGTCCTCCATGTTGGCCACCACCGCGGACCAGCCCTGCTGCTGCAGGTGCTGCTCGTGGACGAGACGCTCGCACAGCTGCTCCTCCTTCCTGCCCAGCTCGCGCATGTGCTGGGCGAGCTGTGCCCGCTGACGCACTGTGTCCAACACGGCGGGCAATTTGTGACTCTCCTCGACCTGGCGACGCAGCTCCGCGTCCGGCACCTCGTTGGCCCCGCCGCTGGCTATCGTCGGCGCCAGACGCTCGTCGCCGGTGAGAAACATGTAAATGGGATTCGTGTCTGTGCCCGCCGAGTAGCAGGACACCTGTGTGGAGTGTGTCAGCATCTCGCCGCCGCTAACCAGCAGCACAATATTGGAGGCGGGTATCCCGTGCAGGCGGTGAATCGTCTCCTTCAGGTTCTCCACCGACGACAGGGCGACGGTCATGTCGAAGCTCAGCATGCGACCGACGTCCACATGGAATACGTACAGCATCATGGAGCTGCTGTTTGGTTGACTGACCCCTCTACTCCTCCACCTCCTGTCCTGCTCCTCCTCCTCCTATCAGCTGTATTGTCTTCACTTCAATTTTCTTCACTTTTCTGTTGGTTTGGCAGTGCTAAGGCTTTCAATCTTCTCTTGTCTTTGTGTCTGTGCTGTGCCGCCACCTAGCGTTCAGTGGCTGTAATACAAACATCAAGAGAGAGAAACACAATGTTAGTGAAACAGTGGCGTAGTGCAACAGGGATTTTTATTTGATTAATAACCAATAATGATATTGTTTATGGTATTTAGTAAGCTATATTGGTAAAACTACTTAAAAAAAATATAAATGCGGTGTAGCTCAACACAATTTCACTTAAACAGACGCATAAACTTGGGAACAATCAATTTACAGTTAACACGCACGTGGGAGTTTCACCATTGCAGTCGCTGTTAAAGTGATCGACTGTTAACTAGATTAGACATTGTGGCGCTGTTGGGGGCGAACAGCAGTTCAAAATGTTAATGACTTAACCGAACGCCGCTGCTGGCGTCGCTGCTAGCGTTTTAAAGTCGCAATAAAGAATTAGTTGTTGTTATTGCTGTTTATTCAACTCGTATTTTTACATGTTCAATACTACTACATATTGTTTACAATTTGTCTGGCAAACTTTGGCTTTTGTGCAAACAATGATGTAGCGCGATAAGAAGGTAATTCAAAAATAGCGTCGATTTTGCTATGTTTGTATGTAAATCGCACACGCGCACAACTATATCAAGAATATTATTATCAACGCACCTTAGTTAAAAAAAAATAACAACGTCTAGACATTCAGGCGGAACGAATATAACTGACAACCACAACAGACGACTTTGCTGTCGCTGTCGCCGTCGCAGCCGCCGTCGTTGGCGTCGCCGCCGACGCTTCGTTCAAGAGCAACGCTACACGTGTGTTTCTCTCTCACGATCCCTCAATTTAAAAGTGTGCGTGCTAAAGAGCGACAGATAGACTGCGAAAGAGCGGTGCTAAAGGGAGATGGAGTTACGTTCGGATTACCTGCGCCCTCCTTTATTACCTTCGCTTTGGTATTGCCGTTCTACCTAGGAAAATTTCATAGTTTTCGGAAAAAACGCAAAATTTTCTACGATTTTCCGCGAGGATCTCTTGTAAAATACACACATGTTTAAATAATAAAGATGTCCAAAATTACGAAGAAAACGAGAAATTAGATAGGTAGAGAACAGTTAACAGTATCTAAACAGATTTCTTACGATTTCAAATGAAATAGCAAGTGCAGCGGCAAATGACAGCTTTGGCTTTCGATTACTCATCAATGAAATGTAAGATCGTCGCACGTTGTCCAATTGATAAGAGCTTATCAACGCAATTAAGTACAAAGACCATGCAAACATATATCAGTATGTACTAACATATGTACATATGTACCTGCGACATGCAGTGTAATTAAAGCATATAAATCAAGCTTTCTGTATAAACAGGCGATAACAGCTACTGGGGGTGGTGGCGATTATGCAGACTGCCCTGAACTTTGTTTGTTGGGGTCATTTGGCAGCATCTTTTACAGACTGTTAACTGATTACACTTCATGTTAATCACAAAAACAACAGAGCAGCCACAGCGTCGACGTTGACGCCAACGCCAACGTCGTCGCCGACGACGACGTCGACGTCAGAATTTATCGGCGCTCTGGCGTTGCAGGAGGGCAAAAACAACAACACGAAAACACTTTCATGAGACGTTAAAGAAGAAGATGAAACGAAGTACACACACACACACACATATGCGTCAAGTAGTCATTAATTAAGAATGTCACATTTTGTGTATATGGATGAAATTGAATTTTATACGTGTTTTTGTTATTGTCCTGCTGCTAAATAAAGTAGGTTAGTAAATATTGATATTATTGTTGGTAATGGCTATAAATACATACAAACATGCATGTATATATCAATGTAAATTAAATAAGTAGAGCCTATTTAAGTAGCCGTAGTTAGCAAAGCTTCAAGGCAACGTGAAAAGTAAAGTGCGATAAACAAGTATAAAT